>JAVSIQ010000190.1:0-63154 GCA_038502775.1 Hippodamia convergens
GACTGCGATAAAGTATATATTGGACAAACAAAGCAATATTTAAACAACAGGATGAAACAACATAAATATGACTTGAAAGACTCAAAAAATAGAGAAAAGACGGCACTGTGCTCCCATTTCTTCATAGAGAATCACCGGTTAGATTTTCCCAATGTGAAAATTCTTGAAAAAGAAAAACAATATCAAAAAAGAAATATCTTGGAGATGATTCACATTAATTTAAACAAATCTATTAATTTTAGATCTGATACTAGTCATCTTAGTTGTTTATATAACCCAATATTATTTAAGTATAAGAATTTGACAAAAAGATGAACTAGTTAGTTCAAACGTGAAATAGTTCCATATTCGACAACTAAAATACGACTTGTTTTGTGATTCACATTTATGGTTTATGGTTTGTTGTTTCAAACTATCTAGTGTACATGTGTCATTTTCCTTGATTGACTCACATTTTAAATTTTTCTACATTATATGGTCGGTATTTGTGATTTTTAACATATTGAGGTATGTGATTTTGTATCTGTGTAAGAGAAGGAAAATGTTGTTAATGATTTCAATTTTGTAGGCCTGAGGAAGCAGATGTGAATTTGCGAAACGTCGCCAAATATATGTATTAGACAATCTGACATATTGTAATTGTCCTATTCCCACAATAATATTTCCATTATTAAATCTTGGAGGACACTAAGCAATATTTTACTACTGAGAATGTTTTTTGTGGATCATTTCTCTGTTTTGTTTTCAAGTAAGATTTTGTTTCATTATATTTAGTCAGGATTTTATTGTTCTTCATTTCTTCTAGTGTTTTTTGAAGTTCCTCCTTCTTTCCATTTGATTTGAGTAAATAACCCAATTTGGTTTTCAATATTACATCTTTTTAATGTGAATATTTTTCATTCCATTTTTCTGCCATTTGGATTCTATCTTTGATAACTGATTCATCTACTGATAGATAGAATAAATGATTGTATTCAGAGTTGCGAATTTCATTCATTCTTGTGTAAAAAGTAGAGAAATTTTTATTGGGCATTGATTTTTGTGGGTAGTTTATTCTTTGTTGTGGATTTGAGTTTGAGGTTCCTTGAAGTGAATCATCCGGTTTTGTTATCTCAGCAGATGTTGGCCTTTCTTCATTTCTGTTATCTACATCCATGAGTTCGGTTTTTTCATTTGATGTTTTTGTTTCTCTTGGTGTTAGCTGGGGTTGTTTAAATACGATGTCGGGTGATTTGCTCGTGTTCTTTTTTTTGTTGTTGAGGTGTTTTTTGTTGACTTTTTTTGCGTTTCTTCTTGGTTACGTCTTGAAATTTTTCCTCTCCATCTGAGGTGTTGTAGGAAGTTGAGCCGCTCTGTTGATGCGAAATAATTATTCATTTTCTCTTCACTAGCGATATCATCTTCTTCATCCAATTTAATGTTTGTGTTTACTACCGATCATATTTTTCAACGTCTTCCACATTTTTTTCCATTGTGTTTACAATTGTCAATATTTTTCCGTAAATATTCCTTTTTTTTCATGTCTGACCAAACCAACAATCTCATTTCTTTTGCGTTTATATTCGATCCAATCAGTTGTACTGTTTGTTATTCTGAATTTTTTATATGCTCTATCTCCACATAATGCGGAAAAATACATCCATTTCGTTGACTCACCTTTTGCAGAGGGGATACTCATCCGCAGTATTTTCTATGATTTTCAAAAAATCCGAATAAATCTGATCAACGTCTGCAGCTGGATATTTCCAATTTTCGCCTATAAGTTGCATTTTTATTGATTCAATGTTTGCTTGGCATAGATTTCTTCGGTATACTTCCCTGAATTTTGGCGAATCATCGATAAGTCCTATCTGCACCCCTATAACGTCATGGTCACTCAACACGGCCATATTCCTCGGTAATTCTTCCGCACTGCTATCATTTGTAATTATATAATCAATTAACGTAGATGAATTATCAGTTACTCTAGTTTTCATAGTAATAAGCTGCCTAAAACCACTTGATTCTATAATTCTTCCCAATTTACATGAGGCGCTATCATTCTTCATATAATTTATATTGAAATCTCCCATAAATATTGCCCTATGTTGAAGGGCAAAAGATTCATCCATGTTTTCCTCCAAATAAGTTGAAAACCCATCGACAGAACACCTAGGAGACTGGTACATTGTTGACACCACTAAAACATCACATCCGACATGCATAGTGACACCCACCGCCCAGTATTCATAATCCAGGGAATCGTTAAAAAGAGCTTTAGACTGTATACCTTCCCGTATATAAAGCATTGTACCTCCTGTATGTCTACTATTTGAAAGAGAAATTATCGGATAATATCCTTCTATTTTATACTCACACTCATTCAAGCCCACGGCCAACGGTCGAGATTTTATCATTAACTGTTGTAGTTCATCTATATGAGACAGAAGGCCCTGTATATTTATCTGTAACAACTTTACTGTAGCATGCTTACTTTTCCCAGTGATAAACTGTCGTTGCTATATATATATATATAGATTTGTTTCGACCGCACATACAGACCCAAATCGGTATACTCGACCGACTTTTCAATCCAAAAGTGACGTTTTCAGACCCGGCTCCGTGTCTGGGAACGTTCGACCATAGAATCATTATGAGGGAGGTAAGGGGATGTTAGGGTGAATTTTCAGCTGGGTGTGAAAAGTCGGTTATACACGTTATTATTTACAGAAAAGTTTCAGAGTTTTGTCAGTGCGAGGGCGCTTCTCTTCCCGATGAAGGGAATCAACGTGATGTAACTGATCAGCGAGCACAAACATCCCTGGGATTTTTTGTGATGTACTTCCCAAAGAGGTCTTCGAAGTCTATTGCAAATCTTTATTTATTCTGAACTGTGCCATCTGTGGCATTTCCTTGTTTGTCTACTATTGGCGAGGTTAAAATAATATTAACGTGTGGATATCTTTACTAGACATCACATAATTTGTCATGCGAAATTTATTCGGACTGTGAATATAAAACTTCTCTTCTACTTCTCTGCTAGATGTCGTGATTTGCATTATGTTACCCCGAACAACCTAACTATATTGGGTTTGAGGGTAGGATTTTCTTTTTGGGGATGTGCACTCTGAGATTAATGGGAAATTATAAGGCCGAAATCGGTCGTCATAATGCTATCATCTGATTCATCGTCCTGGTCCTTTCTATTGAAAGTTTTGCTAACCGTAAATTTGATGATGATAGTGATATTGATTTCATTATTATATTTTCATTGTTATATTTCGACGATTAGTATTTCTAATTTTTATGCCACAAAAATTCCGCATTCCGAGTGAAGGCGAGGAATTTCCTGTTTTAGATTTATTCTCCACCAAGAAATCAGAAAAAAAGGTCATGTAAAATTTACTGACCGAGATTCAATGTGAGCAAATTCCTTGTAAAATATCTATTGTGTGCATAAAAACGATTTCAAAAAGACTTCTAAGAAGTTCTTTTCGTGACATCCAAGGAAAGTTCTTTTTCTGACATCCTAGGGAAGTTCTTTTTCTGACATTACGAAAAGTTCTTTTTGTGACATCCCAGGTACATCCTGATAATGGTCGCCTGTTATTTGAAAGTTCTATTCATGTGTAAACAGAACATCGCAGTGGATGTCCAAATTGTTCAATGTCTCAAAATCTCTTACTTTTAACAGCTCAGAGATGTTTTGGTGCTCGCTGGGTGTTTCAGTGAGACAGTTTCAAGTTGAATTTTCATTCTCATGAATTGTTAGTCAAGTAATAGACCGTTCTACCTGACTTAGTTGAAAAAATGAAAAATTAAACGGCGATAATAATCCTTAGTGGAATATTAAATCTTCATTGGGCTGCGAAGAGAATTAAAGATAAATGAAGCGGATAAAATTTTCGCCAAAAAATTACTTTGAATAATTATGTAGCTGCTTGATCTACTTTCTGTATTCAATTAAAGTCCAGGTATTTTGCCGTTAACAACAGTGGTGTAGTGGTAAAATTTTCAGTGTAGGAACGCTAAATAGTGACTTACCAATAGAAGGAAGGTGCATGGGTGCTGGCTGATGCCTCAAATAAATATATGAGGCACTCACACATTTTTTTAAAGATATTATTTTATTTACTTGCGTAAGTGATTTTAATTTTATTTGTTATTATTATTATTTTTTTTCCTTAAAGAAACCAGTGTGAGAACGTCGTTCCCACGGATTCCCGCTCCACTACGCCCCTGGTTAAAAACCGATTTGAACGAAAATTTTCTCAAAGCCCCCAAAATATGTTATATTGTGTACTAGTAGTGCCACCTCGACAGTAATTGATGTAACGAAAATTGTAGAAGATATGGATTTATTCCAGCAAGAAACACACAACCTAAAATCATAATTAGATAAAGGGAGGGGGTGTACCCATATCAAAAATAGGCAGAGACTCTTATTCTTCCAATGCACTTTTTATAATAATGTTTTTAAATTTCATGTTTTAGTGGAACAATTTTCAAAATATTCGTAATTTCTTCACAAGATAAATATAGGAATGAATGAAGAAAACATTTCTTTTGTTTTCTCATCATATGTCATAAATATTTTTCTCAATGCCGATTCTTTGAAAAAAAAGGAAAAAAGTATCGTAGACACTAAAATCCAGGCCATCTTACACAATTGTACGATTTCTGAATGAAAAAAAGATTTTGTGACTTCTTATAACTTCAATTGGAAAAATATCATACCTAGTAAAGAGAGGAGTAAAGTGAATGAAGAATTACTAAGTGCAATTTTCGATTCGTGATTCAGAGGAGTCGACTCACTGTGGGTGATTTAAAGAAAAGGGAAGAAGAACGACCAATTATCGTAATGATGGAACAAGAAATTCTTGGTATGCCAATATATGATAATAAAACGATTTCGAAATTCTCATTTTGATTTCCATTTCGGGAATATTTGATAACTGTAGTTACTGGAGGTTTTTTCACGACTCTACTGATACTTAGTTTTTTTCTAATTGGTAGATTTCAGAAAATATGATCAGAAAACATAGACCCTACAAGTTTCATGACGAATACTTCGAAAGCTGTTGGGAAGAACAACTTTTGAAAAGCATAAAAATATCATCAGTTTATGTAGATCTTCTGTATGACTTACGAGGATGATTATCATGATTGAAATAGCTCATAGGTCGCTTTCATGGGATTTTCTCTGGGTCCTACAACGTTGATGGCCTTATCGACTGCTTCATCAAGTGATCCTATGCTTAAAATTTTGAAAATTCTAAATAATATTCCTCGATTTCACGACACGTTTTTCCAATTATTCTGTGAATCAAACCCACCATCAGTCTCAGATTTTATGATTCAAAGAAAAGTTCAGGTATCCAAGAATATTTGTCAATAAATAAAAAAAAGTAACCCTGGATTAGATGAAAAGTGTAATTGAAAAAAGTCTAATATTCAATTTTTATATAATAATATGATAACATTCTAAACAATATCAGGTATATTGAAGATTCTTTAAATATATCAGTAATATTCTTTCTTCTTGTATATCAGTAATATTCTCTCAACTAAAATTTTCTTCGACGCAAATGACAATCAATCATGAATATTAATGGCGTACAGACGGAATGTTTAATTCTGAAAACAAAAACCACCGGCACAGGACCTGTCGAGAGGGTTCCCTTTTACAGAACTGAACATCCCGTCTACACGCCATGTATTTTCGTAATTCATGTTTCATTTTCAGACGTTAAAAACACTTGTAAATAAGTAGTACAAAATAATAATTCATGTCTGTCGATACGTTTCAAGTTTGAATCGAAATTCTCGAAATTTGCAGCATTCTTTTTTTCTCGGAGTATTTTCGATTCTTAATCCTGAAGTGAGTCAAAACATTTCTTTTTTCTCCTGGGTCCATGGACAATTTTGTTATTTCTTTATATCAAGCATTTTCTTTCATCATTTTTAGCTTAAAATGACCATTGTCAGAATCTTTATCATCCTCTTGATGCTTTGGTTTTGTTTCTTCTATACTTACTCCATTCACTTTAATCAAATCTCATAGGAGGTCATGATATCGTTTTCAGGAGTTGCTGCACCTGAAGAAAAGTCAGAACGCACACAGAAAATATCGTTAAGGACAAAATGACGTTGCCAGTTTTTTTCTTCGTTTACATTTTGTTCGAAATCAAAATATTGCAAATAACTAGAGAAGGAATCCTTTCTATCAATTTATGTAATCGTTAATTATTTTCGTCCGTCAGAACTTTTCCAATTCATTCATTTTCCGAATGAATTCACATTATGATAAAAACGTAATTGCTAAGAATGTAAAAAGAGCAACATTGACTTGAAACATAAAAGTATTTTGACAAGCGGCATAACCACCATTTAAATTCGATTCAGAGTGGAATGTGTCAAGAGGAATGTGGTCAGAGGTGTCATTTTATATTTGTGAATGCAGTATACCTATACTCCATTCAGATTGGGAGAATTGTCCTCAATTCCCCCCCCCCCCCCCGTTTCATACATCTAATTGTCACGGATTTCTGGAGTTCTTTTTACCTTGGTCTAAACTGAGATTAAAATCATGATGTTCCAATGTATGTTATCATGATTTTAATCTCAGTTTAGACCAAGGTAAAAAGAACTTGTTGATATTTTACCTTTCTGTGATTGTTAGCTCATCCCCCTTTTTTCATTTCTTTGTAGCTCCTGAAGATGGAATAAAGCATTCCGAAAGCTCGAGTGAAAGTACTAAAAAAGAGTTTTCTTGATTCACCACCTACTTAGTGTTGCTATCCCACGAAACATTATATTATATATCTATATATATATATATATATATATATATATATATATATATATATATATATATATAGTAGAACCCCGATTATCCGCTCAATTTCACAAGGTCAAACTTTGCTCGCGCTGCGAGATGTCTGTACTTGTCATTTGTTAAGAAACATATCTACATACTTGTGTATTATTTTTATATAATATATGTATTTACTTATCTATTTAGTAACTGTTTACGTAAATAAAACTCAATTTGATTAAAAATATCATATTTTTTCAGTTATTTCATAATGTCCGTATTATCCGAGTTTTCGATTATCCGAGGTCGGCTCGGTCCACAATAGCTCGGATAATCGAGGTTCTACTGTATATATTTTGTCATAGATTTAACTCTCTCCTGTGCTCTTATGTAGCAAATGCACTCTTCATCAAATACTGTGTGGTTCTAATTTATATTTTCAATTTTTAAAACATCGCATGCATATTTACAGTTGGTGCATTCCCGCTTGGTAGAATTGCAATCACTCCCTTTATGATTTTCATTGCATATAGGACATTCAACCTCATCCCGACGACACTGCTCCGCTTTATGCCCGTATCACCAACCAGTGGCGTAACGTACACCCCTCCAGCCACCCCGTTGGGGGGGGGGGCGCGGGGTCTGGGGGCCCGGTTGTTGAACTTTTCTTTTAATTTTTTCTTTATCTTTTTATGAATCAATTGATGGTAAAAACTAATTATCTGCTAATTAATTAAATGATTAAAGAAATTGTCGATGTATCAGGATTATCAGACAGCCAAGATTTATAAATTTTTGATATGATTAGGTACTCATATTGAGTCTAGCTAAGTCTAAAAATCTTATCTTATAAATGTGATTTACAACGAAATTTTTAAAGTATATATCGGTTCAAATCAATGCAGTTCGTTTTTTGGATATTATAATGCACTACTGAAAGAAATTAAAAGATCAAAATGAAATCGAAATTTTGTTTGAAGCGTCAGTAGTTTTTGTGTGATATTAGAAAAACAAACAACAAGAAAATTTCAAACTTTTTCAAGTTTCGTTTTTTTGTCCTCGGGTGTGGGAATATATATTTTTTTTTGCTTAACCGCTTAATATTCATGCAGCTTTAATTCCTGTTTTTTAGATCTTCATACGTCCTTTTGTCTTTGATTTTTGATATCTCAGCAACCATCAGTGGAAATAACAGTTATGCAACTGTTGCGGAATCGTCCGGTGCCACATGTGGTACAAACTCAACACCCTTTGAATTTATGCTAGGTAGCGGTAGCGGAATCTTCGTCCGGTGAATGAGGCCAATGATCACAGAGAAAGTTTTAGGTTAGTTTCAAGAACCAGAATTAACTCCCTTCAACGGCTTTTTATTGTTTTTTCCGAGAATATTTTTTTTCTTTTTTTCACAAGAATTTGTAAATGCAACGAAAAGAAGGCTTCTTGTGTTTTTTTAGAAAACCATGCGCTGGATCGAACATAGTGAGAGAACCTTTGAACCATCAAACTGCCCTTGATGGTCCCGGTAACTAGTGATCCTATTTCCTGGTGCGAGAAATTCAAAATGCTCGAGAGCGATGAATTCTCATTGCACCAGGTACCCCTGGCTCCTACTACCAGGGGAGCGCACACAACGATCTTTCCTGGGTGCCTGACGCAGTGATGCCAGATGAAGACAATCTAATATCGTAAGATTTTTCGGTAAAAATCGTGAGATCTCGGGTGACGTCAGCTTTGAAGGTAAAGCGCGGCCAAAATTTAAAATATTTGAATATTCTAATTGCTTTAGCTTGATTAATTTCAGATTTCCTTGCCTATATGCAGGGAATTCTTCTCAAAACAATGTAAAAATTTTCTACTTTCGCCAAATTAGAGAGGACTTCAATGTTAAGGGCCAGTTTCATAATAAACCCCTTAAAGTTACTTTAGTAAAAGTCGGCTTTAGTTAAAGCCGACTTTAAAAGTCCACCCGATTTCATAATGAAATTAAATGGGACTTTACGTAAAGGCGACTTTAGGTGAAATGTTGTATGTTGGCATAACTGAAATCGTTTCATTTGACCTAAAATGGACAGTTGCAGTTGTATTTAACCACAGCCATCTTAAAATTGAAGGAGGTTATGTTATTTTCATGTCATGTGGATATGACGCTCAGGTTCAAATTTGAAATATACAACTAGAAATTTGGGGGAAAATACCAATCCCAAACTGAATATTAAAAAAAAAAATGGAATTGATGATTGTGGCTGACAAAAGGAAGCATTGCCTCAGATTAACATCATTAGATTTAGAAATCGAAATAGGAAAAAAAATTGAATAAACATAATCTTTGAATAAGCATTTATTTTCACCAATTGCATCAGCTTAATATAGCAAAATATATACCATAACATTCTTCGTATGATACTATAATATCATACGATACTATCATCACTAGTATCATACGATACTATAGAGCCAGGGGAAAAAACCTCAGCTGAAAAAACCTGTCTCCCCATAAAAAAAATAAAATAAAATTGTTGTATCTGAATATTCTATATCGAAAGAAATCACGACTATCGGAAGGGCTCTTCGGAGGAAGGATTTTCAAACATAAACTCCAACCTGAAAAGAAAAAAAGACCGAACAGCGAGAGAATTCAAACCATTGCAAAAATGAGTTCGATATATTGTGTAGGGCTCTAATACCATCTTGGAATTTATAAATCGAACAATTATTAATTAGGTGTTCAATTGTCTCCTCTGATTCACCAAATTCACAATTAGGACTATCAACTGAATTCCACTTGAAAAGCATGCTGTTGGTACAACCATGACCTGTTCTTATTCGATTAAGAAGGGACCATATTCTCCTGGAAAGGTTAAAACCAGGAACTTTATTCGATGGATCAGATATTAGATCGGATTTCCAGATTTCCTTGTAGCTGAAGTTCGAATTCAGAAAGTTATTCGACCAAATAGGTTTATGGGATTTCAGTCTTGGAATTCTAATTTCTGGAACGTAGGAAAGTAAATAGCAAAATGATCTGTTATGATTGAATTTTAACATATTTCCCATTGACTGAATCAGCAAAAAAATTTTAATTATCACCTAATTCCTTTTCAAAATTATTGATAGGAAACATATCATTGAAATCACTTGTGTGAACTGCATGTTTACCATGAGCCGTATGGTGTCTAATTGTAGTCTCATTTCGAAATTGGAAATCTATACGTTTCCATACTCTCATTTTCGTATTCTCATTCCACTTGTGAAAGTCGATTTTGAATTTCGAAATAAAACACAACATAACTAACCTCAAATGAGTTGACAGTTTGAACACGAGAGGTTACGAATTCAGGGCTTAAAGGATACTTTAGCTGCTAAAGTCCCGAATTTGGGCCTTTAAATATAAAGTGGCTTTAAGAAAGTTAAATGTGTTATGAAACCGAAATATTGAACTTAAAGGAGCTTTAAAATTAAAGGGACTTTAAAACTGATTATGAAACTGGCCCTAAGATAAACATTCTTGTGAATATATGAACCTACCTATAGGTACATAGTACGGGTGATTCCCCGTTTTCCCAAAGCAGTCGCCTCACGCCTGTAAACGCTATCGTAAAGATTATAGAGTATACTCTAGAGTACACCATAATCTTCGCGCTATCGTTTTTATTAGTTCGTTACATTTTACACAGATGCCGTGAATGTGTTTAAATATGATAGAAAAATGTATTTTTCAGGCATCTTTTTGCGTGAGCAGCAAGAAAATTTCCGAACAAGGGGAGTGGAAATGTTGTTCAAAATTCGTGAGATCTGGGGCAATAATCGTGAGATCATGAGATATCATGCAAAATCATGAGATCTCACGATTAATCGTGAGATCTGGCACCCCTGGCCTGACGTTCAGGGCACTAATGAATCGTGGCTCGCTATAAAGGGCGATTTTATTTTGTGCGGCCACGGATAAGGGACTAGGTCCCTCCCAGGAAACCGTCGCGTCGACCATGACGACTCGGGAGCCCTGATGCAAAATGAGGTCAGGTGCTTTCTAGAGTTCAATATGTTGACAAAAACCCTACTAAGAGCCAAATCAATCCATCTATTCAATTTCTCGTTTCACTCGATCGAATTTTCGGAAAAATTTAAGGATCATCATTTTTGCTTATTTTCTTCGAAAAAATTTCGAGCTTCCACAATTTCATCGCAGATAGTGCTTTGATTTCCAAAAAACGAACATTTCAAGAAAAGAGTTACAGCTGACATTAGCATTATACAAAACGTACATACCATGTGTGGAGTTTCCGCTTATGTGTTTGTGTGTTTTCGTTTGAAGCGTTGAGGTTTCGAAAAAAACAATATACGAGAAGCGTGCGAAACAGGACGTATTAACTTTTTGCGTAAAAATCAATTATAATATAATAATGAAATGCAACGACATAAATGAGTTGAAAATTATTAGTTCTTCATCTTTGCTAAAGTTCTTCCGAAAAACAAAGGAAAAATTGGCTTTTTGATAGGGATGGGGACCGCTAGCAATCGTTGGGGGGGGGGCTGGCTGGGAAACGTTACGCCACTGTCTCCAACACTTAAAGCATCGCATTATTCCTATATACTCATACACGGGAATTCTACCCCAATCCAAGAACATTCAGGTGCAACCTCAAGTACAAAATTATGCAATGTCTTATTTCATGGAATATATTTCCTAGTAATTTTAACATGATCTGATAATTTATTCTGATGTTTTAATTTCGATATGAATTCTTTTTCATCCTCAAAATATTCCTCTTTTACACCGACCATGATAATTTTCGGATTTATTTCCTTAGGTATGTAAATATTATAATCCTGTGATAATTCTGCAACAGCTGAGTTCTTCAGTTTTTTAGGGATTCCCCATCATTGCATTCGATAACGACAGTTCCTTGACCTCCCGATTTCACTTTATTTATATTAACGGATAAATCTGCAGGTTTAATTTTTTGTTCGATCATCTGTTCAGTATCAACATCCACCTGATCCGCCCGCTTTGGTTTGATTATTATCGGTGGAAAATTATTCTTTTTTACCACAGTAGACCATTTAGGTTGAACAACAGGCTGAATATTAATTTTCTGAATTTTATCAAGAATGTCTAAGGAATCTTTTACGCAATTTTCTGTCTGCTTCTCAATATTTTCAATTTTGCTGGCAATATTGAGTTTCTCATTGATACTAATAATGCATGGATCACAATACCAAACTAAATTTACGCAATCTTTAATAGCCTTCCACACTGGTTCCTTAATCTGCATACATTGAATGTGATAATGATTTTCGCAAAATTTGCGCTTAACGTATTTAGAATTAACTATAAAATTATCCGAGCAACGGACACATACGTGTGCACTCACCGACATCGCAACCATACAGGGTGTACAAAGTTCGACGGCCTATTAGGCGTTTCTGGAGAACTGGACCTATTTGAAATCTGAAAATTGGATTTATGATATTGATAACTTTCAGTTATACAATGAGTGAAAAAAAAATTTTCTAAAATTTTTTTTTCTGTTTTTTTTTGTTTTCGAATTTGATAGAGTATGTTATTCTGAATACATTCGTACACAAATCGTTGCATTCGTCATAATACTTTCCAAAATATCAAGAAAAAACTGAAGAAGAAAGGGAGATAAGAGTATTCAGTATTATGTTTGTTATTCCTAATCTATCTCAAGCACAAACCGTTTTCACAATTTTGAAGTCGAAGACTGTCACAGGGTGTTCCAAATGTTGGGTCTAGATAAGATATCTAGATTAGGAACAACAAACACAATACCGAATACTCTTATTTCCCTTTTTCTTCAGTTTTTTCTCTATATTTTGGAATGTATTATGACGAATGCAACGATTTGTGTACTAAAGTATTCAGAATTGCATACTATATCAAATTCGAAAATAAAAAAAAAAACAAATTTTGATATTTTTTTTTCACTCGAAAATAAAAAAACAAAACAAAATTTTGAAATTTTTTTTTCACTCCCTATAACTGAAAGTGGTCAGGCTCCAAGAATATTTTAGCTCGGTAGATAATGTCAAACAATATCATAATCCCAATTCTCAGATTTCAAATAGGTTCAGTTCTCCAGAAACGCCTAATAGGCCGTCGAACTTGGTACACCCTGTATATATTCGAGGTATAGAAAAAATCCTCTAGAACTTTTCATTTTCATTGCAAACCCAACTTTATTTCAAGATCACAGTCATTGCTGACTATATTTGACCTACATTTTCAAAGTAATTTATACATATATAACATAACTTATATAGCAATATATTAAATAATTCTTAGTTTATGTTTTCGTTTTCATGATATTGAGAAATCAATCATCTAACTGTAGTGTATATAGTTCGGTATATTGCAGTCTTGATGTTGATTCCCTGTTTCCTGTATGTCAGCTTTGTGAAATATTTCGCTCTTGATATGGTTTTTTTTTCATTAATCTTGTGTGAGTGTTGAAATAGTACCTATTAGGCCCGATTTATTCACCTACCGGTAAACTTTCTGGTAGTGTTACCGGAAAGAAAGTCCTTGTTAAACGTATATTCACCTCCTAGAAGATCGAAAGCGTCTGTAAATTTTGGTTACCGAGCAGGAAAATTTACAGGCCACTAATACCTGTCATTAAACGTCTACCAGTTCTGTTTGTAAATTTTGAAGTCGGAGGTTTCGTGCGGCAGTCGGTAGTAGCTCAAGTTGTATCTTAGGTCAGACAGAGAAGAGAGAAGAGATAACACAACCAAGGGGATGAAATACGAACGTTTGGGCCTTGCGGCGTTTTCTAACAGCTTACCTGGTGGCGGACACAAATTGTCATGTATAGTCGCTTTCTTCCTCTCACACGATCATTTTGTATAAGCTTATTTTTGTCATCGAATATTATTAACCGTTTAAAAACATTCACTCTCTTGTATCTCTTCAGTAGCTTCCGAAAGGACAAATGAGCATGAATATACCAAAAATCTCTTACAGGTTATCTGTAAATTAGACGAGCCAGTAGTTAACGCATTCTTTACAGGGAAGGTGAATATATCGGCCCTTAATGATTTAAACTCCCAAATATTTTATTGATGTAGATGGTGTAACAGTTGTACCATTGAGGGTTATGTCAGGTGATCTAGGAATTATTATATGGTCAAAGATTATTAGTTGTGAGTTGGCAGGGTTCGGACTTAATCTCCATTAAAAAAAAACTTCAAGGATTTCATTAACCAGCTGCTGAAAAGCTTGTGTGCAAGTTTCTGCTGTTTTTCCGTGAACAATCAAAGTTGTATCCACTGCAAACTGTAATAAATATTTTTTCCTTGTGGTCTCAGGGTAGATGTCATAACCATAAAATTTGTACAATGTTGTGCCCTTGTTCAGGGCAGAAATACGTTGAAAAAGAGCTATCTAGTTTCATGGTCAACTTTATATTTTCAAGAAACTCTTTGCAGAGTTTTATTAGAATATAAGGGCCTTCTATTTTGCTCAGTTTGAAGAGAAGTCACTTGTGCCACATACTATCGAATGCTTTCTGTATGTGTCCATACATAAAGCTGCTGTCTTGAGATTACTAAGAGTCGCATTTTGCACATTTGATATCAGTATTGAGAGCGGGTGGTTAGTCGAATTCCTTTCCTTGAAGCCAATTGGTAATTGGGTATGTACTTGTTCAAATGTTTTACTAACAGTCTGTGTTCGACCGCGATAACGAACACACACGTATGTTATTTAGGTTTTTTTTTGGCGAAGTGAATGAATCAGCTTCAAAATTCCGCGGAAGGAGTCAGATTTCGAGGAGTTATTTTCATCAGAAATGTCTAGGCCAGCGAAAAATCGCAAGCCTAGAAAGACGATTCAGTCGAGAATATCAAATTTCAACTAGCGGAAAGTAGAAAAACGGAAACAGGAACAGAAGATTATCAGTTAACAAAAAATCAGATGATAAACGATCTCCCGAACCGCAGCACGAGGTTTCAACACATATGGAGCCAATCTTTCCGCCGACAACAAAACATATAAGTACGCCACAGAATTCCACTGACTATTCCACTATTCCATTTTTAGTGAGAAAGTTTCCATAGCTACTTTCGTTTCACAGCGATTAAACATGCAAGCCGGCAAAACTTAGCTAGTTATGCCCACTTGCACCGTCAAATATAAGTCTGACTTACGTCCAACTTAGATTTGAAGTTAGGTTTGAGACGTCGTTTCTCTTGCACCGCAGTTTAAGTGCCTCATAAGTTATGACTATTTTGAGCTGCGAATATTCATGGCTTAAGAAAGACTTTAGCCCGTCTCAAATATTCATAACTTCAAAAACGAACCTCAGTTTTGACGTGTTGTTTTTGATTGCGTGAATTTAATAATTATTACGGATAGAACTTTATTGAATGAAATTGATGATCTATATGAAGATGAGTTCGACATATTAGATATAATTGATTATGGCTTTCCTAGAAGTCTAGAATTTAATTGGGCCGATCACTACCATGATATGGACGAATTCGCATTTTCTCGGCGGTTTCGTTTGACCAAAAAAACTACTCTGCACCTGCTGAGATTAATTGAGGACGATTCAGAATTGCCATGATATGTAAGTACATATCTTATTATGTCTTATGTATGATGATGTATTCATAAAAATGCCTCAGACAGAAGCAGAATTACGTTCCACCCAAACCCAATTTTACCAAGTTGCTGGATTTCCTCGTGTTATTAGGGCAATTGATTGTACCCATGTAATTATTAATAATTCTGCAGGTACTATTTAATTTGTCAATGTGAAAATTATATTATATTCCACATGTGGAGAATTATGTCATTCATTCCTATTTCACCTTCAACCAGGAAATATACGAACAAACCGATGGAATATCAATGGGTAATCCACTGGCCCCAGTGGTAGCGAACTACTTCATGGAGAAATTAGAAGAGAAAACTCTGAATACCGCACCTCTCAAACCGAAAGTATGGTTTCGATATGTAGATGACACATTCGTCATATGGAGTCATGGAAGAGAAAAGCTCAATGAATTTCTGACACACATAAATAACATGCACCCAAGTATACAGTTCACAATGGAATTAGAAGACCAAAACAGAAATTTGGCTTTCCTTGATGTACTTGTCACACGGAAGGAAACTACTCTAGGACACACTGTATACCGAAAACCTACACACACGGACAGATATCTACACAACACCTCAAATCATCATCCATGCCAACGTAAAGGGATAATCAAAACGCTAGTCGAAAGAGCGAGAAGAATTTGTGAGCCAGAACAACTAGCAACCGAGTTAGAACACTTGAAGCGCGCTCTCATGGCTAACGGCTACACGAAAAACGACATCGATAGATACATCAAACAAAGGCCTGAACACAACAAAGCCAATGTATCACGTCGCCAAGAATCGGAAACAAAAGCATTCTTGCCGTTTATCCCACGAGTGACAGATAGAATCGGACGAATTCTGGGGAAACATAACATTAAGACAATATTCAAACCGTCGAAGAAGATCAAGGACCATCTCAACTCCCCCAAAGACAGGAGGGATACACTCAGTACACCAGGTGTATACCGAATTCCGTGCAGCTGTGGAAGTGTATACATCGGTACAACGAAGCGATCCATCAATACGAGGATCAAGGAACACAAGGCCAATTGTAGACTGGGTCATTCAGAGAAATCCGCCGTCGCAGAGCACACACTGAACAACACGAATCATGCAATAGAATTCGACAAAACCCAAGTGTTGTGCACCACTACCGCATACTACCCCAGGCTCTACAGGGAAGCAATCGAAATTCATAAACACCCAACGAATTTCAATAAATCGGAGGAATCTTTGAAAATCAATAGAACATGGGTGCCAGTACTCAAAAACACAAAACCACTTCCCTATAATAATAACAACCGGGTTCATGAAGTGAATGAAGATCGGGAACCGGTTGTGAACCGGACGGACACCGGCGCGCGTTCGTTATCAGGACGAGACCGGTCAAGCGCAGCCACGCCCCCCGACCGAGGTTATATAAGGAAGTACAATCTGCGTCCCCGTCACACTCAGGCAGTTCAGTCCAGTGAGAACATCTCCTGAAATATAACTCCTGAAGATGCCAGACACTCGAACTGGCGAAACGTCGAGAACTAATCTACGACGACGGCCTAAAGGCTCGAAAGAACATGTCACATATGTCATTCAAGTTACAAATAAAGAATTGTTGAAATCAAATCAAATCATTTGCTCCAAATAAAAAAAATAGGTTATACTGTGCCTGTTCGACAGCGGCCCAAAGTAGGATATGTCGTTCTATGAATCAGAATACTGAAAAGGAAAATGCATAGACCAATTATCTTGTTTGTCTATGAATTCGCGTGTTCTTCTTACTTCGCTGTGCTTGGTGCCGACACAAAACCATATGGTCATATTGCATTTATATGTCAAAACAAACAAATTCACTAATTTATACAGTGTTGTCAGATTTGTCATTGCTTAGCGCCTGCTTAACAAAGTCGCGGTGCATGATCTGATCCGTTAAGGCGGGGAAAAGCCTGACTCAAAATTTCAGGACATCTTAAATAAGTCTGTCTTAGTGATGGGACGAGTTGAATATTTCCCAACTCGATCTAACCGAGTTGAATCGCTAGTCGAAGCATCCGAGTCAGCTCGAGTTACGACTCGAGCTGGCTCGGATCGGTGCTTATGCTTCGACTTCGTATACGCGATTCAAGGGTAGGTTGCGCCAGGTGCGTGAAGTTAGCGAAAAGTTGGAAGCACTAATTCTGAAACTATGGCAAATATTTAGTGCATAATTAGTGCCTATTAGTGCCGTTTGAATCAGTGACAGCACCATTGTAGTTTTCGAGATATTGACGATTCAAATTTTTGGTGCTAACTTCACGCTCAGCACCAAAAGTTTCAAATATCAATGAAACTTATATGCCAATATTTAGTGCCTAATTAGTGCCTATTAGTGCTTTTGGAACCAATGAAAAAAAATGAACAGTTTCCATGATATCCGGGAATATTTCTTTTGGTGCCAACTTCACGCCCAGCACCAAAAGTTTCAAATTATCATAAAATTTATATGCCAATATTTAGTGCATAATTAGTGCCTATTAGTGCCGTTGAAACGGCTGCGATATCATTTTTAGTTTTATAGTAATCGAGTGTTGTTTTTCAGTAAGCGTGAAGTTAACGAAAAGTTGGAAGCACTAATTCTGAAACTAGTTCAAATATTTAGTGCATTAATAGTGTTAATTGGTGCCGTATCAATCTTTGAATGCACCATCATATTTTTGTAGTTATAATTAATTATATGTTTTAATAAAGTGCCGCCATCTATCGGGTGTATGCGATTCATTCTGGGTAATACAAACTCGAGGTCATCGGGACATGTTAATATTGTCTAAGGCAGCTCACACGCATTCGACTCGAAACGCTCATCTTGATTTCGAAGAATAAAATTATCTGAATGAAGTTTTCAGATAATGATTAATGGGGAAATATTTCAATTCACAAGTATTTATTGGGTTGCCACGATGAATGAAAGAATATATAAATATAGAAGCGATGTTTATTCAAAGCTAAGAATTTTTAGCTTTTATTGCTATACGTAGACATTTTTTTCTCGTGTATCTTTTTTTTGTAAACATTTATTATTATTATTATGTTGTTTATAATATGTATATAGGTATATAGTATAGTATGGTGATAATTCATAAATGGTTATTATGGAGGGTGTGCTCTCGTGTTTCAGTTATATTTTGTCAAAGTATATTGTTATTTATTACTATTTAATTGTGGAATTGTTCGAATTCCGGATACTGCATTATATTTTATTCCCTTAGAAGTCACGTAAAGGCTCACGCCTCAGTGATTATATTATGTTAATGCCCTGTAGCTTTTGAAGAAATGAACCATATTATAATTTTATGAATGAGAACATAAATTCTCAATACCAGAGACGACGGAAGATTTCTTTTCAATGCATAGAACCAGAATACTAGCAGAGAAATTAATAGAACCGTGAAAAAATATATTTGATGAAGATTATGATGAAATTAACCTTCATAGAGGTTAACAATTATGAAAATGAATATATCCTGATATGAAGGTATAGATAAAACCAGGAAGCAGTGTTTTGTACAGAAAATACTAATAAATGTACTTCGAAATAATCGCAACAAAAAACTTGATTCTAATGTTTGACGAGTGGATGTTTGTGATTCCTTACTATATTGAAATTTTTCACCTCCTCATTTTATTCCTTCCTTCCATCACAATTTTTTCTACAGTAGAAATTTCAGCGACCAGAGCCAGAAGCTACTCAAGGAGCTTTCAAATTGAATATCTGAGGGATATCTGCTCCAACTTTTGGTTGATAGCTGTTCTGAAAATAAAATCAAATGCGATGCGGAATTTCCAAAGAAAATATACGAGAACACGAGTATCTAAGAAAAATGTGCGGTGAAAACAATAGTGTATTTATTCAAAATGACGTTGTTCTCAAGTAATTCGTGTCGCAGCGGAAATTTATCAATCAATCCATATTCGAGAAAGCGTATATGTTTTCCCAAAATATATATGTTTTCCCAAAATATATAAATAAGCCTCCAATGTTTACCAATTGGCGTGAGATCAAAATGGACAGGGTTTAGTGAATTCTTTTAATTTTTGTATTTGCACTATGATACTGATTCCGCTTCCAATAATATATGGAAGTCACTCTGTTTAATATAGCCCTCCAAACTCTGGCCGTACGTTTCAGCACAGACAATTGGTGGAAATCGATAAATATCATTAAAATCATAAGCTGACTTTTTTATCCGTTTTCACCTTTTCGTAATATGATAAAAATGTCCTCGAATATGAATATTGAGGGTCACGAAAATCAGTTGAAATTCTTATGGAAAAATATATCATCGAAAACGGAAGAACAATACTCTCGAAAGAAATGTAGAAAATATTGAAAATAAAACCTTCCCTCGTTATCTCTCATATTCAGAGATGATTAGAAAGATGATAGAAGTTGGGGCAGATATCCCTCAGATATTCAATTTGAAAGCTCCTTGAGTAGCTTCTGGCTCTGGTCGCTGAAATTTCTACTGTAGAAAAAATTGTGATGGAAGGAAGGAATAAAATGAGCAGGTGAAAAATTCCAATATAGTAAGGAATCACAAACATCCACTCGTCAAATATTAGAATCAAGCTTTTTGTTGCGATTATTTCGAAGTACATTTATTAGTATTTTCTGTACAAAACACTGCTTCCTGGTTATATCTATACCTTCATATCAGGATATATTCATTTTCATAATTGTTAACCTCTATGAAGGTTAATTTTATCATAATCTTCATCAAATATATTTTTTCACGGTTCTATTAATTTCTCTGCTAGTATTTTGGTTCTATGCCTTGAAAAGAAATCTTCCGTCGTCTCTGGTATTGAGAATTTATGTTCTCATTCATAAAATTATAATATGGTTCATTTCTTCAAAAGCTACAGGGCATTAACATAATATAATCACTGAGGCGTGAGCCTTTACGTGACTTCCAAGTGAATAAAATATAATGCAGTATCCGGAATTCAAACAATTCCACAATTACATAGTAATAAATAACAATATACTTTGACAAAATATAACTGAAACACGAGAGCACACCCTCCATAATAACCATTTATGAATTATCACCATACTATACTATATACCTATATACATATTATGAACAACATAATAATAATAATAAATGTTTATTTTTTCATTCATAGAGAACAGTTTTACAAAAAAAAGATACACAAGAAAAAAATGTCTACGTATAGCAATGAGAGCTAAAAATTCTTGGCTTTGAATAAACATCGCTTCTATATTTATATTTTTTCATTCATCGTGATAACCCAATAAATACTTGTGAATTGAAATATTTCCCCATTAATCATTATCTGAAAACTTCATTCAGATAATTTCATTCTTCGAAATCAAGATGAGCGTTTCGAGTCGAATGCGTGTGAGCCGCCTTAGACAATATTAACATGTCCCGATGACCTCGAGTTTGTATTACGCAGAATGAATCGCATACACCCGATAGATGGCGGCACTTTATTAAAACATATAATTAATTATAACTACAAAATTATGATGGTGCATTCAAAGATTGATACGGCACCAATTAACACTATTAATGCACTAAATATTTGAACTAGTTTCAGAATTAGTGCTTCCAACTTTTCGCTAACTTCACGCTTACTGAAAAACAACACTCGATTACTGTAAAACTAAAAATGATATCGCAGCCGTTACAACGACACTAATAGGCACTAATTATGCACTAAATATTGGCATATAAATTTTATGATAATTTGAAACTTTTGGTGCTGGGCGTGAAGTTGGCACCAAAAGAAATATTCCCGGATATCATGGAAACTCTTCATTTTTTTTCATTGGTTCCAAAAGCACTAATAGGCACTAATTGGGCACTAAATATTGGCATATAAGTTTCATTGATAGTTGAAACTTTTGGTGCTGAGCGTGAAGTTAGCACCAAAAATTTGAATCGTCAATATCTCGAAAACTAAAATGGTGCTGTCACTGATTCAAACGGCACTAATAGGCACTAATTATGCACTAAATATTTGCCATAGTTTCAGAATTAGTGCTTCCAACTTTTCGCCAACTTCACGCACCTGGTTGCGCCCTCTGTAAACATTGAGTTTGCTGAAACACTTTGTGTTGTACTTTCTTGTTTATGAAGATCTTTGAGCGAGTTAATATATTATAATATAATATATTCTTAAGTTGAATGATGGATTCATACGAAACTAGAGTATTCCTTACTTTAAGTGAATAATTCACATATTTGGGAGCCGTTCCAAAAAGTAGGAGTTGGGTACAAATAAATTATGAAAATAGTTTTCATTTACTTAATATTATAGGAAAAGCAATCACAAAGGCTTGGGTCCCGTAAATTGCTGGTGTTATTATGGGATGTAATGGTCATAATGCAAAATAAGAAACATGTAATTGGGATTTTATATCTGTATCAAATTTCATGAAAACTTTCGTCAAGTGACTGAAGATACTAATAAATCCTTGTTAACATGAAGATGAAACAAATTTTCAAAACAAATAAACAATAAATTTATTCCCATAATTGAACAATTGCCAATGAAATAACATATGTTAAACAATTACAACCATCCAGGTTTCTATTCTGACATACCTTCATACTTTCAATTTTTTTAAAGAACTAGAAGACATTTGTATACAAGGTGAGTCAAAAATGTATTCCAAGCTTTCTGAGGGTGAAAGTATCAGAAATGTAGAAGTGTAATAAAAAAAATGTATTCAGGGACATTTATACACAAAATTTCAATCTGGTGGCATTCACCGTTCAGAAGTTATGCAGACAATTTTTTAATTTCATCAACTTTGGAAGGATATATCTCCCTCAATATGCATTTTGGTCCATGAGTTTAACAAACTTTACTTATTTTTCAATGTACTATTAACCCCAGAAAGCTTGGTACACACCTTGCGCTCACTTGGTATATATAATTTGGACACTATAAAGTTAAATTTATGAAAAGTAATCAAAAGATATTCGGACAGTACATACTGATAAGGAACTACTTTCAAAACGTATCATCTGAAAAAATCGAAGTTGACATATTCACTTCTGCAGAATTTCTTGCTTGTGTCTAGCATATGAAAAGAATTCATCCCTGTTATGCTCTTTAAGTTTTTGTCAGTTATTGTATTGTCACATATTTTCCGAATTTTCAAACTATCAACTGCAACATCTTCATACTTAACTTTTGCCAAACCACATTAAGCTTCCGCAGCCAACCGTTCGTCGGTTGTTCTGGATATTTCCTGAAAATAATTTATAAAACTTAAATATAATGACTATGAGAATATTTCAGTTCTTTACCTGTGTAGGGAGCTCTTTGTCAATTTCTGGATCTCTCATTGATCCATAATTGGTTTTCAACAGAAAATGAATTACTTTTAATTGAAGAGAACATTATGCAAATAAAAATTATTACAATTGGCTATGCAGGCTCATATTTGATTATAATCGGTCTTTTCTGTATGGTAGTGGTTTCATGAGATCCCTTAGGAAGTTTTTTTGTAGGAACTGCATTTCTTTTCAGCATTTAACATGGTCCTTGTTAGCACGACGTTTACATCCATAAATACAACATTAAACTCCGATTTTCGGAATATTGCTTCTTATATAATTCATTTTCAAACACAAATAAATCAACGAGAAGTAGAAAATTAACTTTGAAGCTTTCAACTCTCACCAACAACTGTAGAAAAAGTAAATACACGAACAATCACTGTGAAATCAGTACAATCTCAAAGTAAGGGATACTCACAATTAGTTTGAAATTTTTGCCGCTAGGTGGTTTCGAGATGAAGTTGAATCGCCTATTGAATGCGTATCCCGAACCCGAGTTGGATCGTTGGATTTCGTGCCTTCGCCGGCACCTAGAGTCGGGACACCGGGACACCGGCACTCGTGTCTAGAGACAGAAATTTCTACTTTGGCTTCGTGATTCAGCATGCGCAATGAGCAGTCTGTTGTTATTATTGTTGAACGTTCAATAGAATTACGGAATAGGTATTTCGATATTATTCCTTTCGATACTTTTCATCGAAAATGGTTGCGGCATGCGAAATATGCAAAACCACATTCACCTACTTAAGAATGCAGATAAAGAAATTCCATCCTGATAAGTACGTTATGTTTATTTATGTTTACAATTTTGATGTTCAATTTTCAGTAAATCAATTTAGTTCACTTTTTATTGTTCCCCCTGTCACAAATCTTTCATTTGTCTTTGCAATAAATTAAGGCGGGCTATTATGAATGGACTCCATTTTTTTCGGTGCAGTGAATAAACTACTTATACCTGCCTTTACTTTGCCTGAATATCAGGAAAAAAAAACTGAGGGGAGCGATTTTTTGAATTCACTATTATGAAAAGGGGTCCTAAATTATTTCCTTTCTGGGATACGGGGAATTGAATTTCTTAAAAAGAAGAAATGAGAAATAAATTGATGTCGCTAAATACTTGCATGCATGGTATCCTGAATGTGATGGTTTTTTTTTAATAATTTTCAACGAAATAAAATCAGGTATTACTTAAAATAGTCCAATCTCAATGAATTTATCATTAAGGATTTATTTTGAATAGTAGGAATATTTTTATTGATAGCTTCACCTTTTGTCAATCACGCGTAATATTTTATTTCAGTTCACCAAATTAACGTATCAATATGAAACAACTTGCAACGAATGTAATGAAAGTTTTGTAAAATATTTAAATTTAGTTTTATGAGTGAATTTATGTATTTTTGTTAGTTACAAAATGAATATTAATAAATAGTAATAGTGATACATAGCATAATTTGAAGACATAAATACATAACTCCCACCTTATTTCTTAGTTCTAATCAGATGGTAATATTTTGCTTTCCTTAAAAAACCCGCAAGAGTTCTGAAACAATAATTAATACAGGGTATCCCAGATGAGAAAGAACAAATTTTAATGAGGGACACAGGGCAACTAGAGGATCACGAAAAACCCCCATATATAATAACTATAATATAATATTATAAGTCCTAGTTTCTGATTCACAGGGTTATTTTTTAAATTTGAATGGTAGTTAAAACCTCTAAATCTCCTGAAAAAAATCACCGATTTTTTTGTTACTTGCAATGAAGATAGATCCAAGAGGTTCAAGTAAAGTATAACGATAAGACGTATTTGGACAGTCCTCAACACTTCGCGAAATCACCCTGTATAAAGAATTTCAAGAATATATCAGCACCTCAGAGGTAAAGTGTGTTAAGTCACATTTTTTTTCCGACACGAACTTTCTACTATATTGGATTCACATTAGTAAATTCTAGCTAGTGGAACACATTTTCGACTCCCTAGGCGACAAGAATTTATTTCTTCTTTCTTCGAAAATTAATACCCCGTATCTCAGAAAGGAAGTAATTTAGGACCCCTTTTCATAAAAAAAAAACTCAAAAAATCGCTCCATGCAAAGTAAAGGCAGGTATAAGTAGTTTATTCACTGCACCGAAAAAAATGGAATCCATTGATGATAGCCCACCTTAATTTATTGCATAGTAAATGAAAGATTGTGTTTTTAAACAATAGGAACAATAAAAAGTGAACTAAATTGATTTACTAAAAATTGAACATCAAAATTGTAAACATAAATAAACATAACGTAGTACTTACCAGGATGGAATTTCTTCATGTGCATTCTTAAGTAGCATATATGTGGTTTTGCATGCCACAATAATTTTTCGATAAAACTTTTGAGAACACTACAAAATACATATTCCGTAATTATATTCAACGTTCAACAACAATAAATCTACAACAGACTGCTCATTGCGCATGCGGAATCACGAAGCCAAAGTAGAAATTTCTGTCTCTAGACACGAGTGACACAGGCTGGGTCCAAATCCCCGAATGCCCCGAATCGACTCGAGCTACCAGCCACAATAACCCACAACTCGGACGGTATCGGCGATTCACTATTTGAAAGCATAACTTCTGGATGTGTCCGAGTTGACTCGAATTCACTCGGAAGTAAATCGAGCTGACTCGCTTAGGGCCGGTTTTACAATCGAAAGTTAACCTTTATGGTTAGGTTACCGGCACTCGATGGTTAACTCGTACCTGGCGTTTTACAATAATTTTACCGATGGAGGTTTCGTAACTATGAGTTGAGTTTAAATTTTAGTAAGTAGTAAATTTGTAGAAAAAAATGGTTCTTTTGATCTAAATAGTAGGTCAGACGCATTAACGAATTTATAAGACATCATATTCATCAAAAGATCTGAGGCGGCCAATTTCGAAAAATTACGGACAAAGCAAAGTAAGCCTCTAAATTCAAAATTTCATTTTTATTTCACATAATTTATTTTGTAAGTCTGAAGAACTTAGGTCAATTGCCTTAAATGCAGCTATTTATTTATTTTCAAGAGGAGTATCTAGAATGAATATCTTACGTCGAAAATTGGCATTGATGGATAAGAAATGTGCCTTGCAGAATATTAAAATCGATGAATTTATACAAGAATATATTTAAAGTTTTTTATTTCAGTTTAATAAATGTTTCCACAGTTTTGTCTATGCATACATGAGTTCAATTATTTCTGTTATTCAATCTTTTGAAATACATATTTATGAAGGTATCTCTAGTAGAAGTACTTGTATTATGCCTTTGATCGGGAAATTCTAAAAGATCAACATTTGTAGTGCAGCAGTTTCTTCTTCATAATTGACTGGAGGGATCAATTCTTTTTGGACACATGCTATGTCATGAAGAATGTATCTAATTTGACACTCATTCCCATGGCAAGGGCTGGAAAGCGACGTTTCCACACACCATACTGTCTCTCAACGACATTTCTTGTACGAATGTGTGATTCGTTAAATAAGTTTTCAGAAGGTGTCCTTGGATTTGCTAAAGGTGTAATTAAATAAGGCTTAATTCCATAGCCACTATCTCCTACATTCTTATGAAAGAGAGAGCTAAAATAATACAATAAATGTTGAAACAAAAAGAACCTAAGCTGAGGTAAAAAAAAAGAACGAGGTATCATAACATTCTTCGTATGATACTAAAAAATCAAAACTGACAATACTTAAGAGTATTGATAGCTCTAGTTACACGTCTCACAACCAAACTTGCAGAGTTGCTTTGCTGACACCAGCAAAATCTCCATTACATCTCAAGAATGATCCAGAAGCATAATAGTTTGTGAGTAGAAGCTGCTGACTTGCAGATAGACAATCATTTCTGAAAATAAAATCTTTTCCACAAAAATGTACTTACAAAAGTATTGCATTTTAACTACCTCCTAGTTGGATGAGCTATCAAATGTTCTATTTGGCTGAGAATATCCAAAACGCATCTTTTCGATAATCTGAATCGTTTGAAAAAATCATCATCGTCGTAAATATCGAAATAATTTGGTCTATGACGGATCACCTTAGGTCTACGACATTGAATTGGTTGAGGCTTTCGCGGCCATCGTTCAATGTGACATGTTCTTTCGAGCATTTAGGCCGTCGTCGTAGATTAGTTCTCGACGTTTCGCCAGTTCGAGTGTCTGGCATCTTCAGGAGTTATATTTCAGGAGATGTTCTCACTAGACTGAACTGCCTGAGTGTGACGGGGACGCAGATTGTACTTCCTTATATAACCTCGGTCGGGGGGCGAGGGTTTGCCCGAACATGTAGCCGAAGAAATACGAACGGATTGTTCCCAAATCTTGAGAAAGGCAAAACCACCGAAGCCAAACATCTCAACTAACGAGGCACTTGCTATCAAAGAACTCAACAAGGATGATAGCATACTGATATTGGGTGCCGACAAAGGGAACGCCACGGTAGTCATGAACAAGAGCGACTACAACAAAAAGATCAGTGAGCTCTTAGAACCACCAGTTTACAGAAAGCTCAAAAAAGATCCAACACAGGCAACCATCAGAAAAGTCAACAAACTGATAAAAGCATCTTCGTTGGAGGAATCACTACAGAAAAGATTGTGCCGAAGCGAGGCCTCGCTTCCAAGATTTTATGGATTACCTAAAATCCACAAAATAGACATACCTCTCCGTCCAATTGTCAGCACAATAGGTTCTCCAACATACAACCTAGCAAAACATCTTGTCACAATCCTACAGCCACACGTCGGAAAAACAACCACGTACATAAGAGACTCCGCTCACTTCATAGAGAAGATCAAAAATATCGAAGTCGACACCAATGATATTCTGGTCAGTTTCGATGTGGTTTCACTGTTCACAAAAGTCCCACTGAATGAAGCAGTGGTAGAGATAGAACAGAAATTCCAAGGGACATCAGCGAGCTGTTTAAAATATGCCTTACATCATCCTATTTCACCTTCAACCAGGAAATATACGAACAAACCGATGGAATATCAATGGGTAATCCACTGGCCCCAGTGGTAGTGAACTACTTCATGGAGAAATTAGAAGAGAAAACTCTGAATACCGCACCTCTCAAACCGAAAGTATGGTTTCGATATGTAGATGACACATTCGTCATATGGAGTCATGGAAGAGAAAAGCTCAATGAATTTCTGACACACATAAATAACATGCACCCAAGTATACAGTTCACAATGGAATTAGAAGACCAAAACAGAAATTTGGCTTTCTTCGATATACTTGTCACACGGAAGGAAACTACTCCAGGACACACTGTATACCAAAAACCTACACACACGGACACAACACCTCAAATCATCATCCATGCCAACGTAAAGGGATAATCAAAACGCTAGTCGACAGAGCGAGAAGAATTTGTGAGCCAGAACAACTAGCAACCGAGTTAGAACACTTGAAGCGCGCTCTCATGGCTAACGGCTACACGAAAAACGACATCGATAGATACATCAAACAAAGGCCTGAACACAACAACGACAATGTATCACGTCGCCAAGAATCGGAAACAAAAGCATTCTTGCCGTTTATCCCACGGGTGACAGATAGAATCGGACGAATTCTGGGGAAACATAACATTAAGACATTATTCAAACCGTCGAAGAAGATCAAGGACCATCTCAACTCCCCCAAGGACAGAAGGGATACACTCAGTACACCAGGAGTATACCGAATTCCGTGCAGCTGTGGAAGTGTATACATCGGTACAACGAAGCGATCCATCAATACGAGGATCAAGGAACACAAGGCCAATTGTAGACTGGGTCATTCAGAGAAATCCGCCGTCGCAGAGCACACACTGAACAACACGAATCAAGCAATAGAATTCGACAAAACCCAAGTGTTGTGCACCACAACCGCATACTACCCCAGGCTCTACAGGGAAGCAATCGAAATTCATAAACACCCAACGAATTTCAATAAATCGGAGGAATCTTTGAAAATCAATAGAACATGAGTGCCAGTACTCAAAAACACAAAACCACTTCCCTATAATAATAAACGGGTTCATGAAGTGAATGAAGATCGGGAACCGGTTGTGAACCGGTCGGACACCGGCGCGCGTTCGTTATCGGGACGAGACCGGTCGAGCGCAGTCACGCCCCCCGACCGAGGTTATATAAGGAAGTACAATCTGCGTCCCCGTCACACTCAGGCAGTTCAGTCCAGTGAGAACATCTCCTGAAATATAACTCCTGAAGATGCCAGACACTCGAACTGGCGAAACGTCGAGAACTAATCTACGACGACGGCCTAAATGCTCGAAAGAACATGTCATTGTTTAATAAGTCAGTGGTCTACGATAATCCTCTTCATCACTATTATAAGCGTTTATATCATAACCCATTAAATCCATATTAACAGAAAATCTGAAGTGTAATTATTAACCAAAATAAATTTCGAATCAAAGAAAAACGAAACAACATTCGTTTTTAGGTTATATACATATACATTTTTGAATAATTCTATGGTTCTTGAATTAACTTCAGGTTTACCCACACTTTTGGTGTAGGTTAAGTTGACTGATAGTTAATCACGTTTCGTGCGATTGTAAAACGCCTAACCTGCAAAATTTCCTTAACCTGAAGTTAACCTTCGATTGTAAAACCGGGCCTTAGAGTTTAACTCGAGTTAATCGAGTTGAATGGCACGAGTTGCCCATCCCTAGTCTGTCTTAGCCAGAAAACGGTGCAAGTGGGCATTAGTATTTCAGCAACAATAGTTTGACATTTCTCACATTCATAGATAGCTTTTGAAATAAAACTATGAAGAAAACAAACAACGTTTAGTCTATGATGAATACTTATTTGTCAAAGAGCGCAATACGTGTCGAAACGTAGAGTGGAGAATTCCAAAAATGAGACTTTTCTCATGAAATAGTCATGCCGAATACCACTCGAGATGAAATTTAAGCAGGTAAAATTTATCTCTTGTAACATTCAAGTTTGTTGCTTATCGGCAATTTCGCAAATGACATTTTTCCGAAATACAAATGTCATTCGCGAAATTGCCCAAGCAACAAACTTTCATATTACACTCCATCATCCAAACAACATAGGAATTTCTCATCAAATCAGACAACATCAAAACAAACTTATTGATTACCTCAAAACTAATAAAAAAACAGACATACACAGAAAACACAACGAACACAACGGAAAAAGACCCACAAAAACAGCTGTAATTTCGTATGTTGAGACAGAAATAAATGATACTGAAATAAGCCAATTGACCATATTCGTTAGCTATCGGTTGCAGCTTTTTTAAGTGTTTTTGGGTTGGCGACATTGTGCGATTAATCATAATGACATTCATCGTAGTTCTCAATTGTCATTGTTTATTTACTTTTTTCAAAATTTGAATTTTGAAATGTTTCCAATTATCTATAGTAAACGGACATTTTTCAAAATATTTCATCAATCTAGTTAGGTTTCTCCCTGAATATACTAAAATCATTTAAAACAGATATCCACAATTTTTATTGATAAAACAAATACATACAATTTTTAATAAAATTCATACAAGAAGGCTGTGAGTATATCTTCTGTATATAGGATCATGATTTTTCTCTTTTAGCAACCAACATGGTGGAGGTGGCTGGAGCACTGTCAAAGTCGTAGCTCTACCGAAGATTCCAAATTAAAATTTCATAGGTTTGTTTGAGTTTCATAGGTTTCTTAAAAATAAAATACTTGGTAAGAAATGGTAACATTCTTTAGGAATGGAGCAAGATGCTCATTCATTAATTTCCAGAGGAAGAGAATATGCGGTTTATATTTCACATTCCAAAATGAAATGAAGAGAATTAAAGTTCCTACATTATTCCTGAGGAAACCTATGATTTCTAGTAAGCACTAAATTTTCATTTACATCTGTCCACTCATTAACATTATGCTCATTAGCAGGTCAAACAGAAAGACATTCTGAAGATGATAATATAAATGTTTGTGATGGCCAATGTGAATCTTTAAAAAAATCATCTGAACGCCAATATACCCATGAATATCATAATTTTCATTTTATAGGATCCATTGATCATTTGTTATTAAGAATAATCAACTAGATGAGTTGGAGGAACAAGTCACCAAAGATATTAACTATTGAGTTCACGCCCAACTTGAAAAACAGTACTTACAATTTAATTTTTGCTCCTGGAACTCAACTTTTATTATATTCATAGAAATCCTTGGAACATGCAGACTAGGAACAATTTTTATTTTTGTAGGTCTGAGAATTCATGTTGAGAGGAAGATTGGAGAAGTGAAAACTTTCAATATACTGACATCTACAATTCCCATCAGTACCATGAAACGTTTGATGCCCAGTTTCTTCAAAGCACCCACCCCTTCTAGATAGAAGTATATAAGCAATATAGAAGTTTTCAATTTCAATTGTTTATAAGTAATTATATAAGTTTTCCAATTCAATAATTGTTTTCATTCCCAAATTCGAAATGTCCCCTACGAACATGCAAATAATTTTATGAATTCAAGTTTGGTCATATGGAAATGATTGCAGAGATATTTGTAGTACTAATATAGGGATCAATAAGAGGTTTATGTCCAATAGATCTTTTTCATGTGGCACTAATATAACCTAATTTGTTCACAACACTATTCAATTTGTTGGAAATCCAAGGAATTTTTTATTGAAGATGAAAAACAAAATAACAATTGAATTATAATGAAAAACAGTATGCAAAAAAATTGCTAAAATTCTTCGATGAAAAAAAAATAACTCTGCCTGTAATGTTTTTTTTTTTTGAAAAATCCACATCCTGTGTTTCATATTCCATCGCAACCACATTTATATTATCATCTTCGAAATGCTTTCGCTTTGACCTGCTAATAAACATAATGTTAATGAGTGGATAGATGTAAATGAAAATTTAGAGCTTACTAGAAATCATAGGTTTTCTTAGGAACAATGTAGGAACTTTAGTTCTCTTCATTATTTCCTTTTGAAATGTAAACCACATATTCTCTTTTTCTGGAAATTAATGAATGAGCATCTTGCTCCATTCCTAGAGAATGTTACCATTTCTTAGCAAGTATTTTATTTTTAGGGAACCTATGAGACTCAAACAAACCTTTGAAATTTTAATTTGGAATCTTCGGTAGAGCTACGACTTTGACATTGCTCCAGCCACCTCCACCATTGTGGTTGCTGAAATAGAAAAATCATGAACCTAATATTGTACTCTTGGACATGTTGAATATACACTAGATATACTCACAGCCTTCTAGTATGAATTTTATTAAAAAAGTATGTATTTGTTTTATCAATAAAAATTGTTGATATCTGTTTTAAATGATTGTAGTATATTCAGGGAGAAACCTAACTAGATTGATGAAATATTTTGAAAAATGTCCGTTTACTATAGATGATTTGAAAAATTTCAAAATTCAAATTTTGAAAAAAGTAAATAAATAATGACAATTGACAACTACGATGAATGTCATTATGATTAATCTCACAATGTCGCCAACCCAAAAACACTTAAAAAAGCTGCAACCGATAGCTGACGAATATGGTCAATTGCTCAACCAACTCAACATTGTTCATCGTTACTGCAAGCACATTATTTTGAGGAAAACTAACAAGTCATCATTATTTATTAGAATAATAACCGGAAATATTCATGCTTATGAAAAATTAATAAACGAGGGCATATATACTACAAGTGTATAAGGCAACCCCAAGCCATCCATCGGATCCACTACCTCTCCCATGCGACAGGTGTTCACAATTTACCCACAAAACTGAAGAGTATACCCATTAAATGCACCAAGTGTATTTTAGAACATAGAAACCAGGACTGCAAGGCAAGTCTACCATAAAAATGTGGTGCATGCGGCTCAACCGAACATGTACCATGGTCGTTAAAATGTCCCAAACGGTCCACAAAACCCACAGGAGGAATCCCAAACGTCAAAATACGATCAATAAATAAGAAAAGGGCGGAAATTGATGAAAATGACTACATTGTAGAAACTTTCATCAATAAGCTTGATAAACCTAAGAACACCGATAGATAGCAATTAATAATGAAATTACAAAAGCGATTTATTGATCTACACCAAATAAGTACTATCCTCACATTTGTTGGTGGCCGGCTCTTTGACTTAGAACTAGAATCTAAAACAGTGGATACAGAGCCTCCGGAAGGGGTTCAATTGGAAAGATAAGTTCATGATTAAATGTTTGTATGCCAATATAAACTGCGTAAACAATAAAAAGGAATTAGTTAGGCACTATGTAGGGAAGAATAGTGTCCAATGCTTGATGATGGTGGAAACAAAACCAAAAGAGAATAAAACTGTGAAATACATATAGGAAATATAGCGAGTAGCCTAGTGGGTAGGGCTTTGGACTCCGACCCGGCAAGTCGGGGTTCGAGTCTCCGCCAGGGAAGAAATTTTCTGGTATGGAAAACTCGCCGAACCATTCACTGTTGGGTAAAAAATTAACAGTGCAGTGCCTAAGGTGGCGTCGGGACACAGTAACAAAGCCTACACAGAACACACCCATCATTCTAACTCGCACAAGCTTTAAGTAGCTTATGAGGGGTTTCACAGAAACCCAGAATGCATGGAAAATTCATACATACATACATAATTAGACGTGGCAATATTTTGAATGAAAATACAAGAGGAGGTAGCATGATTCAGGCTGAAAAAGACATCTAAATAGGAAAATCGAACCCAACACATCTCAATAACCCCTGGAATGAAGTTTTACACTTTATAACACCGTTTAAAAAAGAAAAAATACGTGTATTTCTAGTATACATGCATCACTCGCATGAATAATCGAAAGAAAAAACAACTAAACAGCTTCAACAAAGACTCTGACTTTTCAGAAATAAAGATCCCACCTACCTTTCTGATAGAAAATAATCAGGACAGTACTCCTCCAGATAGGTTTTTATGTACCAAGAACATTTTACAGAACATAAAAAATATTGAATTAACACCATACTTGGGTTCCGACCACCTGGCAATAGAATTCTCACTAGATCTGGACTCTGGACTGTAGCCCTATGTCATACTCGATGGAAACAAAACATGAGTTCTCATCATGCAGAATCAAGAAGATGAATGCAAAAATGTGCGGAATGAAAAAACCTGAAACACCTATAACCCCTGACTATGTTGCATGGTGCACAAAACAAATCTCTGACTCAATCCTGGCACAAACACCAAAAATTACAGTTGGATATTATAACCAGAAAAATCCACCATATATATTGAAGCCCATAAAGATAAAAAAGCAAATGTAAGAGAATTCCGACACCCCAACCGGAAGAGGAAATTTAATGCACTAAATAAAGATATTCACAAACACAGGTAATTTTCGATGTCATAAATATTCGGAAGCGTGTGAAGAAATTGAAAATCAGAAGGGAGAAACTTACTGGAAAACAATAAAAAAACATTGAAAGTATAACTCCTACAACATCACGGAATCAATTGAAGTAAATGGTAAACCAGTTACCAAAGATCAGGAAATCGCCGACGCCTTTTCAGCCCACTTTCAGAACGATTTTGAAGCAATCATTTGTTGTCATCATTTGATATCAAACACAGGGAACCAATTGATAAATTGTACAAGAATATTTTTCGAACCTTACGAAATGAAATTGATGTCACACCTCTAGATCAAAATGAATACTTCGAAGCCCTTAAGCCTTGGTTTCCTCGAAAGGTTGCGTTGGCGAGGTATTGTGGCTTCCTTTGTTTTTATATTAGAAAACCGCTTTCGAGGAAACCAAGGCTTTGCACATTTGATTGCCGCAATCAAGAACCCCGAATTTCCCACCGCAATCTGACGTCATTTGCCGCATAATTGCGATCGCAATTTGTCTGTACCGCTTTCGAGGAAACCAAGGCTTTAGTCGTGGTAGAAACACTGCTCTAGGACGTGACAATATTCCCAGAAGCATCCTAAAAAGGCTGGATATACCGATACATCTTGGAATACTCCGAATTTACAACTATTGTATTAGAGAACCTTGTTTCCACAAGACATGGTGAAGAGGATTATTAATCACAATTCCTAAATCAAGAACCAATACCAGGAAGCTCGAAAATTATAGACCAATTACCTTACTTCCAGTAATTGGAAGGAACCTTGAGAGAATAATCAAATCCGGGATGATGAAGATACTAGGTCACAAAATTCCCAAATTCCAATTTGGTTACAAATAGAAAACATCGACTATCCACCCACTGATCATACTCACCTAGAATGGACAAAGTGAAAGAAAGGAGGGTAATCATACCGCAGCAGTTTTTGTGGACATTCAGAAAACTTTTTACAGTGTCTCTCACGCTGGTTTGATTTACAAACTGCTTAATCTGGGCTGTCCCAGACCCCTTAAGGTGGGTTAATGAATTTCTCACAGACAGGACAATACAAGTAAAAGTCAAGAACTTGCTTTACAATATCCCCAAACGAGGACTTCCTCAGGGCTCCCCCCTATCACCATATCAGTATAACCTGTATTGCTCAGACATCTTAGCACAAGACCTTATTAACAAAATGAGTTATATTTTACAGTTTGCACATGACACCACACTCATTGCTCATGATGGTAAAAGTGCACAAGATGCAATAGACAAGCTGGAATATTTGAAGAACGGTATGAATCTGTGGTTAAGTAAGTGGAGAATAAATCTCAGCCCAAAAAAATCAAAATTTATGCTTTTTCACCATAAAAGCAACCACTACGCTGACTATATCCTTAGACTGGACCACCTTAAAATCAAGCACAAACTGCAAATACCTCGGAATGACAATTGGCCACAAGCTAAATTTTAAAATTCATATTAAATCAACTTAAACAACAACTATCAGTAGAGCTAGCCACTTCAGCACATTGACATATAGAGATGAAGGTATTGGGACAGAAACAGCTAGCAAAATATACAAGATGATCTACAGTCCTTTTCTAGGATATAGACACCAAATCCTGGGACAATGCAACGAAAGTACCAGAAAAATGATTGAAGTAGCAGAATGCACTAGTCTACGAAAGATAACTAAAATAATACATCCGAACAATCCACTATATAACCCAGCCAACGAATATCTTTACGAGAAAACAAAGCAATAAGTAGTAGAATACATAGACTAAATAAGAAACACAACATTAATACAATAGAACCACTAATATATCCCACCTTGAAAGACCTGAAAGGAAGTTACCAGCACAACCCATATTTCAATACCCACTTAGACTACTTTAAAATTCTAGACACTCTATATTTCACAGACTAATAAACCCTTTACATATTATTATTCTGTGAAATATGAATTGAACAAGGGCAGGAAGACCTCAGTCGATAGCCCTTTGAAAAGTTTTTCAATTAAGTAGTTTTCTCACTCTCTTTGTTTCTCTAATATGTTTTTTATTATTTTTTCATAAAGCTTCCCCAGCACTAGCAATAAAGTTATCGATCTATAATTTGTGACATTGTTGGAATCTGTATTATTGAATATTATTTATTATTTATCCTTTTTTTCCAAATTTCATTGAATACAGAGTTATTTAAACAGTATCGATATACAGGGTATCCCATCGAGAGTGCCCATTAGAAGTTGATGGAGAAATAATAATCCAATCAGAAACATTTTCATGTAAAATATTGCCAAGACGAGGCCGTATTTCTAACATTGTCAAAAAGTTATCAGATCGCATGTAGAGCCAAGCTGCTAACTTTACACTCTTCATCTTTACAAGTCCTTATTTCACAAACTCTATGCCTTGGTCGAAAAAAGTGACTTGGCCATTTGTGTACTCCACACTGTACCTTACAGATATGTCCTTATAAAATCCCATTCCTCCACTCGTATCACGGTATTTATTTCTTCGTTTTCCTAAGGGTTTCAACCTCTTTTAGTAAAGAAAACTCTTTTCTTCTCTTGCCTAGCTTTCGGAATAATTTATTTCATCCTTGGGGCTGCTGCAAAGGTTTTTTTACAGTTATTTTTATTACATTGACAAATTTTGAACAGAACAACTTACAGATATTTGAGAATATTTTAACTATTTCCACATCTAACGTTCAGTTCGTTTTATTTTGCGCATTAATCATTTAATTTTTTTTATATCTATAATTTGACACTTTGAATTTTCTATGATGACAGAATTTATTTTTTGGTCTAAGGTATTACAATTTTTTGACCAGTATGATCTACATAAAAATTTCAAAATACAATACCTAGAACAGAGTAACAGAAAGATGGAAGAAATAAATAAGAGTCTCCCTTGAGAAATCATTGCGGAGTTTAAACGTAGACAAAAAGGAAGTTACAACAAAAAATTCAATAAAGTAAAACAACAAAATTTAAATAAGATAAAAAACCTTGAAAACAACAACAAAAATAAGTTAGTAGTACAAGAGAAATGGTTTAAAAACCTTTCTCAAACAGAGATTCCACCGGATATAGACAAAATTCTTTCCCTGGGTTCAAATTCAATTTACCAGTTATGACAAAAGACATCCCCATGTTTAAGCGCATTGCAGATATAGAGGATATACTCTCGAAAACCGTGGAGAACAAACGAGACTTTTTAAGATAAAAAATAACAGGCATTATTACAGAACATGTTCATGCTAGTAAATTTTAAAAAACATACATAGATCAACTCTACACAGAAACAAGAGTTTTTCTAAAATTCAATCCACATCTAATTGTACTTAATAGTGATATGGGAGGAGTTACAGTAGTCATGGATAAAAACGATTATGAACAGAAAATGAATGAAATACTACAGTCAGATGGTTTCACTAAGTTAAGAAATGATCAAACCCTTACAACTCAAACTAAATATATATATATATATATATATATATATATATATATATATATATATATATATATATATATATAGCACAATTAGAAAACCTGAACATATTAAATCCAATAAGAGCCAAAAATCTAAGAACTTACAACTCAACTTGTCCAAAAATGTACGGAAACCCATGAGACCAATAATATCAACTATAAACGGACCAATGACGAATATCTGCAAGATAGTAACGGATGTTTTAAATAATTCATACAATACAGACAATGAATACTATGTAAAAGACTCTTTCGAGTTTGCAGAGTTTATAAATGAATTCCAACTACCAGAAAATTATGTCATTATATCATTAGATGTTATAAATTTATTTGGAAACATCAAACAAAAATAAAACACAATCGAACCTTACACCGAAATTCCAAGAGAACTATTTATAGAATTGATCAATTTCATACTTTCACACAAAAATTTTTCATACAAAAAGAATGGTATCTACAAAATTTTGGGTGTTCGATGGGATCAAAAGCAAGCCCCATAGTAGCACAATTTGCACTTGAGTTGTAGAGCCATTAATGATGATGATGATGATGATTTGTTGAACACAGTCACTAAAAAACTTAAATATAGATTAGCATTCTTAAAGAAATTCGTGGACGATCTGATAATGGCACTACCAAGATGGTATCTTGGAAATGTTCAATAGTATGATCCAAACTTACAGTTCACGATTGAAAAGGAGGATGAGAATAGATCGGTTGCATTCTTAGACACCAGATAATACAGGGTTGGGATAAAGTATGGAACCAAGTAAATATCTTTTAAACGAAAAGAACGATATTTATGAAAATTTGGAGGTAAGTGCAATGGAACAAAACGCATCTGATGTACATTTTTTTGATAATAATATACTTCCGGTTTAACCGGAAATGCCATCAACTTCTTTAATTTAAATGGGACACCCTATATATTTTTACAGATTTTGAAAGAGCTTGTTATTTTGAATTCATACATTCTGAGTTTAGTGTAAAAAAATTGTAAAAACGAGGAATAACTCACTGTTAGTAGTACAATAGATGTACATTTCATTATTTTAGAATAATGAGAAACAAAATTACTTCAAATGTTCAAAATGCTCGCCGTTTACTTGCTGACAATATACCATCCTATTAACAAATTCTTGAGTCACTCTTTCCAAGTCTTCTCCACGTATTAGTTCACATTCATCAATAATTCTTTGTCTAAATTCCTGTAAGTTTGTTGGTCGTCTAACGTAAACACGTGATTTTAGATAACCCCAAAGAAAAAAATCTGACGGGCTAAGATCCGGAGAACGAGTAGGCCACTCTATGAATCCTCTACGTCCAATCCATCGATTTGGAAAAATTCGCATCCAGAAAATCCCTAACCCGCCTATCATAGTGGGGAGGTGCTCCATCTTGTTGAAACCAAATATTTTTTGGTAATTTCCCATTCTGTCGAAGTGCAGGAATAATTTCGTTATTTAGTAGATCCAAATACTTGTCACCATTCAAGTTTCCGTCGATAAAAAATGGGCCTATAAGCTTATTTTCGACAATTCCCATACAAACATTTAACTTCTGTGGATGCTGGGTATGTGCTTCATGAATCCAATGAGGATTCTCATTTGACCTTGAGTTGTGGCGATTAACTGTTCCATTTCAACAAAATGTTGCCTCATCGGAAAAAACTATGCTAGAAGCAAAATTTTCGTCGACATTACAGATGTCCATTAGCCGTTTGCAAAATTCCAGCCGTCGGTCAAAATCATCGTATGACAATTCTTGAACCAACTGTACCTTATACGGATGATACTTTTCACTTTTTAATATCTTTCCTACAGAACGTCGACTGATACCATGGTTTAGTGCCAAATTTGTGGTGGAAGTTTGAGGTGATTCTTCTAAATCGATTGCAATATTTAACAGTTTCGTTCGTTGCAGTCCGCGGTCTTCCAGGTTTTAGCAAATTTTTTACCATCCCAGTAGTATTAAAACGTTGTAATGTTTTAGTTACTGTTGAGCGTGATATAGGATTTCTCTCCGGATGCAAATTATTAAAAATATGACACACTTCTTCATGAGTTCTAACACGATCACCATAACCGATCATCATTAAAATTTCAATACGCTCTTTTTCACTTAATTGAACCATTCTAAATTGTTCAATTTATTTCCGTCAATTAGAATTTGACACTTGAAGAACAAAAGACGTACTAAACAGTACTTGTTTATTTATTACTATGCATACAAACAACATCAATTAGTTTATCTAAATAGTTTTTTGCTCTAATGCAAAAAACTCAAAGGAGGTTGGTTAAAGTGCTATATTCCTCGTTGTTACAAATTTTTTTACACTAAACTCAGTATGTATGAATTCAAAATAACAAGCTCTTTCAAAATCTGTAAAAATATATAGGGTGTCCCATTTAAATTAAAGAAGTTGATGGCATTTCCGGTTAAACCGGAAGTATATTATTATCAAAAAAATGTACATCAGATGCGTTTTGTTCCATTGCACTTACCTGCAAATTTCATAAATATCGTTCTTTTCGTTTAAAAGATATTTACTTGGTTCCATACTTTATCCCAACCCTGTATAGAGTAGAAGCCTCAGTTCTCCGGAGTTTCATCAGGAAAACATCATAAAAATTAAAAACATTTTGAAAAAAAATAACTATCCAAAATCTTTGACCAACAAAATAATTAACGAATTCAGGCCCATTGGATCAATTGTTGAGGTCTCTCCACCTGAGAAACGCGATGGTAAGAAATATATCAAATTTCCATACGTTCCATCACTCAGCGCTAGTATGGCGCAATGTATCAAACAAACATCACCTGACACACAATTGGTCTTTTATAATGTAAAGACAACATGCTCTCTATTTTCCCGGCTAAAAGATCACATACCGCCCAGTGATAGGTCTAATATTGTTTATAGGATTCCTTGCCTTGACTGTCAGAAATGTTATATTGGCAAACCAAACAACAGTTAAAGAATAGAATCAGACAACATAAATATGATTGTGATGATAGATTTAGAGATAAGACTGGGTTGACTGCTTTGGCCACTCACTGGTTTGAGGAAGGCCATCGTTTCGATTTTACATCTTCTGAGGTTCTCGATCACGAGTCCAACTGGCTTAAGAGAAATATTGGCGAAATGGTTCATATCAAACTGAATGACACCGTCAATGAGGAATGTTCACATTTTTCAATTTCTTTATATTCCTATTCTTCGTAGAAAATGAAAATATTGTGTCCAAAAATTATTTGAATACTTCAAATAGCGCCCGAGATATCGAGTTATAAACATGAGTTCGATGGATCCGTGTGACGTCACTTTACACCCAACGACTTGCGAGGTTCAGTACGTAGCCGGGTCCAATATAAGGGCCTCTCGGCTCACGGAGTGCGATTTGCGTATGTAGTATGACGTCTCATCGCCGCGAGGAATTGAATATTCGCGGGGTTGTAAAATCCGAACTACTAGGTCTTTTCGACTGAAACAAAAACTAGTGATTTCATATACATATAGGTTATACTGTTACGAAGTTTCGATCGATTTTGCATACCTGTGAACATTCCTCATTGTAGAGTTGACACTCAAAATCTCAGTCAAATCTATTCAAACATCCTAACTCTGTACAAAAATAAGAATAGATCATAATTGTTTGAAATATTTTGTATCCTTGTGTGTTTGTTCTTTGTAATTGACTGAGTATTTATTAATTTTGTAGCCTTGAAAAAGTTCAAATATATGAACGAAACGTCGGCTTAGTTCAAGTAAGTCTGTTTATTAATTGTCCTATACCTGTTAATCACATTCAGAATCAGTAGAAACCAAGGTTCATTTAAATTGGTACAAAAAACGCACAGCATCAAACAAACATATAAATTACCATTCAGACCAACTAAATAGCATAAAAGAGATGAAAAGGAAAATAGGGAGAATCTGCTACCCAACATACATAGAAAATTCCAAAAAAGAACTTAAAAAGATTTTAGAAGAAAATACTTATCCATCAAGACTGATATAAAAAAAATATTATATTCAACACACCAAGACAACAGTGAAGATAGGGCTCCTCCTCCAGAAATAAATCTAGAAAATGTAGAAGGGGATGAAATGAAATTTGGCAGTATAGCGAACATAAAGAATCTTACTAACGAAATAATAAACTGCTTCAAGGAAGAAAACATAAAGACAGCCCAATACAACTTAAAATCAATAAAAAGCCTATACAGCAAGTTAAAAGATCAAACACCAAAAATGATTCGTGCCTTTCTTTGATAAGCAATGCCGTATTTCTAATGCGTCGAATTAGAGCATCCCGAGTGTCAACTTTAACTTTGTATACCTTGTTCTTGAACCAGCCCCACAAACAATAGTCCAATGGTGTGAGGTTTGGCGATCTTGGAGGCCAACTAATACGACCACAGCGACCAATCCATAGTCCGAGAAACTCTTTATTTGAATATTGGTTGACCTTATTTAAATATTCTAATTACCCTATAGTTTGAAAACAAATGAGAATCGGATAACAACATATGAGTTTTTTGGAATTATTTCGACCTGCAGAATACACACCTGAAGTTTGGTCCGTTCCTCCCGACTCACCCTGTATAAGATGCGAAGGAAATTCTGGACAAACATACAAATTATAACAAAATACTGATATTGGAAATGATTCGTATCAACAAAGAAGCTGAAGTAGTCAACAAAAAATCAGACACACAGAATTTGAGTAACATTTATACATACCTACTTACCTGCCCCTACAGAGAACCATATTATGAAGGACCTAGAGATGAATGATGGTGGAACAAGAGGATATATTATTTCCGTGTTTTTATTGTTTTTGGTTTTTGGAGATAAAGGAGAAAAAAAGATTTTTGTAAAATACTGTAGATCATTCTGGTTAAAAATTGTAATACCTTATACCAAAAAATAAATTCTGTCATCATAGAAAATTCAAAGTGTCAAATTATAGATATAAAAAAATAAAATAAAAAATTAAAAGATTAATACGCAATTAAAACGAACTGAATGTTAGCTGATGAAAAAAAATTTCGGAAATTGAACTATATGTGGAAATAGTTATAAGATTCTCAAATATCTGTAAGTTGTTCTGTTCAAAATTTGTCAATGTAATAAAAATAACTGTAAAAAAACCTTTGCAGCAGCCCTAAGGATGAAATAAAATATTCCGAAAGCTAGGCAAGAGAAGAAAAGAGTTTTCTTTACTAAAAGAGGTTGAGACCCTTAGGAAATCGAAGATATATATATATATATATATATATATATATACACAGGGTGAGTCTTTGACTTGTACATATATTAAAACCATAGATTGTTGAGGTCAAAAGAAATATTTTTTTCGTATAGCATTTTTTTCTGATTCAGCCTAGATAAGAAGATATAGCCATCTTAAACTTTCATAATGAGCTATGCCACCCCTGAAAATATGACACTAAAGTTTTTCCGAGCATTAGATCTACCACCTGAACCTTTGAGAAAATGTAGCAGAAATTCAATACTGCGAATCTTCTGAACAGAAATATATTCAGCCAAAGTAACCAATTTTTTTATTTTGCTGAAATAGATTTTTTTGAATGATTAATTACTCGAAGAGTGCGCATTTCACGAGATATACTTTTGTTTTCCAAAATCGCCAAATATTCATTAAATCGCATTCAACTCACTGCCAAGGGTCGGGATCATAGAATTTCTGCTACAATTATGGGATGGAATGGTATATATTGGTCATAACGAAAAAAAAAAACATGTGAGTTAAATTTTGTATTCGTAAAAGATTTGCCACATTGATGAGAACCCATATTCTGAAAATCATTTCATTCGATCAAATCGTTCACGAGATATATTCGAAAATTAAATTTTTTTATCGATTTTCAACAGCCTGTATCTTTCTTACCCAGCCGAATCGGAGGAAATGGTAAAGACAAAAAGTGTTTCTTTTGACCTCAGGAATGTTCCGTTAAAATATATGTACAAGTCAAAGACTCACCCTGTATATATATATATATATATATATATATATATACATCGGGGACTGTCCTCAAAGTGCAACTATATGTCTAAGTATCAGATTGGGGACATTTGCATTTCGGGGACAGTAATGCTACTTTCAGGGACAGTTTAACTTACTTTCGGGGACAGTGAAAAGAAGTTCGGGGACATGAAAAAAAATTGGGGACAGTATACAGGGTGTACCAAGTTCGATGGCCCATTAGGCGTTTCTGGCGAACTGGACCTATTTGAAATCTGAAAATTGGGATTATATTATTGTATGACATGATCTACCGATCTAAAATATTTTTGGAGCCTGACCATTTTCAGTTATACAGGGAGTGAAAAAAAAATTCCAAAAAAAATTTTTTTTTTTCGAATTTTATAGAGTATGCAATTCTGAATACATTCGTACTCAAATCGTTGCATTCGTCGAGATAAGTGTATTCGGTATTATGTTTGTTATTCCTAACCTAGATATCGTAAGCACAAACCGTTTTCACGTTTCTGAAGGCGAAGAATGTGGAAATATTGTACATTTTCAGAATTTTGAAAAACCCGTCACAGGGTTCAAAAATTGGGATCAAGATTGACCCATAACTTTCGTTTTTCAAATTAGAACCCCATTTTTTTATGATTGCGTTGGATTGTGCGAAGAAAAATGATGATAATGTTCCAACATGTTAATGCTCCTAAAATTAATAATTCTTGAGTTATTCAGGATTTCCTGATTTCATGTCGTACGTACCGTCAAATTCATAGAATCTGTTTCATATCAACAATGACCTTGGTCATAGAAGATAAATTACTCAAATAACTCACTAGTGACTTCCTCTTTTCTGAATTCATTTATCATTGTTGATCTAAAACAGATTTCATGAATAGAAACAGAAAATCCTGGATAACTCAAGAATTAGTGATTTTAGGAGCATCAACATATTAGAACATTATCATCATTTTTCTTCGCAGCATCCAACGCAATCATAAAAAAAATAGGGTTCTAATTTGAAAAACGAAAGTTATGAGCCAATTTTGACCTCAATTTTTGAACCAACATTTGGAACACGGGTTATTCAAAATTCTGACATTGTACAATATTTCCACAGTCTTCGCCTTCAAAAATGTGAAAACAGTTGGTGCTTACGATATCTAGGTTAGGAATAACAAACATAATACCGAATACACTTATTCCCCTTTTTTCTTCAGTTTGTTCTCGATATTTTGACGAATGCAACGATTTGAGTACGAATGTATTCAGAATTGCATACTCTATCAAATTCGAAAACAAAAAAACAGAAAAAAAAATTTTTTTTTTTATTTTTTGTTCACTCCCTGTATAACTAAAAGTGGTCGGGCTCCAAGAATATTTTAGAGCGGTAGATAATGTCAAACAATAATATAATCCCAATTTTCAGATTTCAAACAGGTCCAGTTCTTTAGAAACGCCTAATAGGCCGTCGAACTTGGTACACCCTGTATACATTGTGACACAGACTCATGGTACACCTCCATTTTCTCCTTTGTTTCTGTAGTTATATTCTTGAAATTTGGAACATTGAATAAACTCACTATAGGGCACTTTTTGAAATATTCAGAAGAAAAATCCATTTTCTGGTTTTTCCGGAAATGACACCAACTTTCGATTTTCAAATGGGACACCCGGTATATTTTTACATTTTTGAAATGTCTATAATTTTCTCAATCTAATGATACCTCATAATTGATATTTGATTCGTCAGAACGCCCATTTTATTTTTCAATCTAGAGAGCCATGAACTAAAATTATTCCAAAAAATCAAAATAATGCTACACTTCGATTTAAAAAGTATCGTGGTTCGGAATACGTGCCAAAAAAGTAAACCAAAACCTTTTTTCACTCGAAACACCGTTTTGCCAAATGGTGTAGCATAATGGTACTCTGACGTCATTGGAAAGTACCATCGGTGGGGTATTCATCCATATCAAATATTTTTCTGTATAACCAATACGAACACGATAATGGAGTTTAGACATGTTTAAGTATCTTCTCGGTTCAATCCAAAGTTGATGTCATTGAGGTACACCAATTAATTAAAGATGATCGATGAATGTCTTCACATAATTTGCATTATCATCCTGGAAAAAAATGAACACAGAACACGGTATCAATTGAACAAACTAAAATGACGCCCTATATGAAATTTCTTCATAAGTTATACCAGCAACAGCATCATCATACTTCATTTTATTTTACTGTTGTGAAAAAAACAGTTTACAATGAGAGATTTTGAAGATATAAACTTCATGATAAAAAATTTGACAAATTTTGTGGTTGCGCATATATACATCAAATTATTGTTGAATGAAACGAAGAATTGCAATATGTCAAAAATATTCAGGATGTTACATTTAAAATAACGAAGTTCACAGTGGTTTCCGGTACCGCCGGACGTAGATTTCGCTTGAAAATATATGACAATTCGAATTCATGTAGTCTGAAACAAAAATGCAAAATCTTGAATTCGTATTACAATTTCTTCTCTGAAAATATTCAAATGAAATACTTGGAAAAATAACCCTGTATAGATAAAGATACCATTATTTGTATCCCTAATGTTTAAATATATCACTCATGTTCGAATTGGATATCGTGCTCCAATGATAAACTCAGAAAAAATAGAATCAGGAACTTCATATTTAAACAGATATGATATTTGTATTTCATTCTCAACAAGACTGCATTCTTCCGTGAAGCCACTTAACATCTGCTAGGCACAAATGGTTAAGCTGGTTATCACAACCTTCTCCGATCATTAGATGCCGATTGACCCTGGGTTTTAACTAGAAATAATTTCGACTGGATACTTTCATATGGGATCCAAAGATTAAATGAATTTATATTTTTCTATTGATCATGATGACTTGAATACTCAAATTCATAAAAAACGAATGATTCCTAAACAAAATGTTTTAATAACTAAATACGGTCTACATGTTCCATGCTGTATTGGTATACCTGTCAAACAAAATTAATTTAAAATAAGTTTGTTTGTGAATCTGTGAATTTGGAAATCTTCATAGATGTTATAGATCAAACCGCGTTTATCAAGCGATGATTTTGAATTGAAGAAAAATTGGTTGTGCAGTGAATTCAGAACCAGATTGATGCGTTGGTAACTGAAATCTTGAATAATTTTTGCTACGAATAATTGCATATAGAATGGAGACTCTAGCATTTCACAATGTGCGCCAGATTTTTACTAAACCTTCAGGTAAAAATACTTTTATTTCATAGAATGAATAAGCTGTTTCGGCAATGTGGTTTTATTTTATTTTGTTTTTAGAGCAGGTTTACGTCATGTAACATGTCATTTCAATAATTCCTTCTGAAAACATATAATCAAATTATTGAATATAATTCAACGAATTATATTTCTAATATGAATATAACGTACCTACTAAGCCTAATTTATAGCTAGTGAGGAATATTCTAATCAAAAGTAATCATTCAAATAATCAGTGATTCATCTATATACAACGCATTATCAGTACACAATAACCTAATGGCACACAACCGGAGCAATAAAAAATATTGAAATTAAGTAATGAGTAAATGTATAACATAACCATTATGAAAATTGCAATAATATGCTCTCGATATTTTCTACTGATATTGATGCAACGAATTATTTATTCTAATTCATCAATCATCAATCATGATGATTTAATGAATTATTTCAATTATAATACTTTACATTCTTGCAAATAATCTATATTGGGAATTATATTCGGAAGGCTTTCAGCAGAATGTTGTGCAGAAACTCTAATCGACAAAACCCTCGCTTGAAGACAAAGAAAAAATTCATTCTAAACCGAAAGTTCATTAATGTAAGAATTAATTTCTCCGAAATATTTTTTCTACACCACGACTCGAACCACTTTCACTTCATCATCAACAATGCAAGATATTTTTCTATTCATTGGAAAGAACTAGGAACGTGTTCAGTAGAATACCCGGGATCAGGTAAAGTTTGACAATAATTACTTCCTCCGTTACTTTCGAACCGAATATCAATATAAACATCATAAAACCTTCGGTAAAACCATAAGGTCTCTTATCGCGTCTTCGGTCATCCAAACGTGATGGGACAATTATTGAAATATTTTATATAGGAAGTTTGTACATATTTCTGAAAGTTTTTTTAGGGCTGTTCGTTTGAGACAGATCTCCTTGAATAGTCCAATAAACGAAGGTCTGGAATCACTTTTTTCCGGAAAGAGCTACATTTTTGATATGATGATTGTCGGTAGAGTACTTATGGTCAAAAATGCAGCTTCCAAAATTTTCAGGAACCTTGGAGAATTCGTGAAAATGTCGGAAAATTCACGTTTTCTCGAAATCCTGAAGATTTATCATTGTTTTTGGTTCTTACACATTCAGAGGTCATATACCCATTTTTCAAATAAATTCAAAATTTTTCTTGTTGTTGAATTAAAAAATTAATTCGACTCATTGGTTTCTGAAACCTATCTTTTTAGTATGACTTTTGTAAGTATAAATTTGGATACCAATTAACTATCCAATGAATTTATCCAATAAATAATACTTCAGTACCGGATACTGAAATGTATTCAAGTTGCACAACACTACCCCGAACTGCTACGAGCTGTTAGAACTGGGACTTCACGCCTCCAATCAAACTGACCATAAGTGGCTCCTCTTTCACTCGGTGAATCCCAGAAAGAGTCATATAAGATGGATTTTGCAGAGAAATTTTCTATACAAACATTATAAGAAACCACTGTTTTCAATAGAAAACAATGTTACCGGGTAATCAGATGTTACAATTTTTTCATCGACATATTCGGAATTTTAGAAAATAAAGGAAATGAAAGAAAATTCGTTGATGGCACACCCTCAAGAATTTTTCAGAAATATGATGCACAATGTACAATACTCTATTTTTCTTTCAATATAAATTTTTCTTGTTAAGAAAAAAGTGAGTCCAAGTCATAGTACAAGATGGAATTTTTTTCGAATTTTACCCAGGTTAACACTGTAATAAAAAAAAAATATGGATTTTTGAAAAATTCAAAAGAATTGTTCTGCTCTAAACTGACCTTTTTGGACTTGAAATAGTTCTGCATTCAAGCGACGACATGCGATATTATAGGCAGTAACAAAAATGAATCGATTTCGCATCAATGCCTAATGCAAATGGATATAAATATTTCAACGGATTGATTAAGAAAAAAGGTAGCCTAGTGATTTTGATGTGGAAATATCGTTAAATTTGTAGAAGTTTTTCAATTGGAGGAGTTCAATCCCCTCCTAAATTTACCGAAAAGGTCGTTATTTCTCTAGCACCAGATTAAGATTATCATGCTACATTACTACAGAAAATAATAAAAAATGTGTTTTGCATTGTGATATGTACATACCTTATCATGTTCATCGACAGCATTTTTATTTTTAGTTTGGGTCCTATCCTTCATTTGATTTGAATACACATAATGCAGCATTATAAGAACGATGTGAAGGTGGGATAATTTCGATATGCATTTTCGGCAATAATCTCACTTTATTTCTGTGCATTGATTTTGTAAATTCCTAGTGACTCATTTTGATAACAGGGAATCGTTCAAATGTAAAATCGTCAACATGGAGGCAATATCCAAAAATATTGTAGGAATCATATTTCAATGAAATATTGAAATAAGGTGACCCTTATAGCTTTATATATAAATAAAGTATAAAATTTATCCTAAAGTTACATACATATTATGGCACCTTAAGTCAGTAGATTCCAAACTTAAAGTTACCACGACATTTTCACGAATTTTCCGAGGTTCTTCAAAATTTAGGAACATGCTATTTTGATCATGAGATCCTACTGTAGTGACAATCATTATATCAAAAATGCAGCTTTTTTCGGAAAAAAGTGATCTCAGACCTTCGTTAACTGGACAAAAAAATATATAATGGGAAAAATACTGAAAGAGATTTTGACCATTTTTCGGTGTATCCAGTATAATCCGAAAATGTGGAGTAGCGAGGATGTGTTCAGGTATATACAGGGTGTTTGGTAATTCCCCCTTCAAAGGGGATTTGACGTCATTTGCAGGGAATTGAGTCGAGTAGAGCCTAGTCTGAAAATCTTACGAAAATATGATGATTTTTCAACTTTTTTTTTAATCACCTGCTTCATTATCGAAAATAATTAATGTTCTGAAAACTGCTTAACTCCAAGTTTTCAATGAATATTTTTTCAAAGCTGAGATTGTCATCTTTTCTTGCGAAAAAGTGTGTGCTAAAAATTCAGATAACCCGAGAAAAAAAGGTCATAAACTGTGACATGTTCTTTCGAGCATTTAGGCCGTCGTCGTGGATTAGTTCTCGACGTTTCGCCAGTTCGAGTGTCTGGCATCTTCAGGAGTTATATTTCAGGAGATGTTCTCACTGGACTGAACTGCCTGAGTGTGACGAGGACGCAGATTGTACTTCCTTATATAACCTCGGTCGGGGCGCGTGGCTGCGCTTGACCGGTCTCGTCCCGATAACGAACGCGCGCCAGTGTCCGACCGGTTCACAACCGGTTCCCGATCTTCATTCACTTCATGAACCCGTTTATTATTATAGGGAAGTGGTTTTGTGTTTTTGAGTACTGGCACCCATGTTCTTTGGATTTTCAAAGATTCCTCCGATTTATTGAAATTCGTTGGGTGTTTATGAATTTCGATTGCTTCCCTGTAGAGCCTGGTGTAGTATGCGGTAGTGGTGCACAACACTTGGGTTTTGTCGAATTCTATTGCATGATTCGTGTTGTTCAGTGTGTGCTCTGCGACGGCGGATTTCTCTGAATGACCCAGTCTACAATTGGCCTTGTGTTCCTTGATCCTCGTATTGATGGATCGCTTCGTTGGACCGATGTATACACTTCCACAGCTGCACGGAATTCGGTATACCCCTGGTGTACTGAGTGTATCCCTTCTGTCCTTGGGGGAGTTGAGATGGTCCTTGATCTTCTTCGACGGTTTGAATATTGTCTCAATGTTATGTTTCCCCAGAATTCGTCCGATTCTATCTGTCACCCGTGGGATAAACGGCAAGAATGCTTTTGTTTCCGATTCTTGGCGACGTGATACATTGTCGTTGTTGTGCAGGCCTTTGTTTGATGTATCTATCGATGTCGTTTTTCGTGTAGCCGTTAGCCATGAGAGCGCGCTTCAAGTGTTCGATGTGGTTTCACTGTTCACAAAAGTCCCACTGAATGAAGCAGTGGTAGAGATAGAACAGAAATTTCCAAGGGACATCAGCGAGCTGTTTAAAATATGCCTTACATCATCCTATTTCACCTTCAACCAGGAAATATACGAACAAACCGATGGAATATCAATGGGTAATCCACTGGTCCCAGTGGTAGCGAACTACTTCATGGAGAAATTAGAAGAGAAAACTCTGAATACCGCACCTCTCAAACCGAAAGTATGGTTTCGATTAGTGTTGGATAACTCTTGTAAGAGGCGGTTCATGTGTCCCGGACAAAATGCAGAAATGTAAGAGCGGCTTACTTCGAAAACCTGTATCACCTCATTTTGAATGTCCCACTAAGCAACTACGCGTAATAAAAATACAGTAACCCTATAGTTAATTGCTTTCAGCTTTCATCTTGATAGAAAGTACTTCCATCTTTCCATTTCACCAGTTGTCTTGTCATAAATCACCGGATTTGTGAACATTTCTCATAACAAAATAAGGGTTGTTTTTTTAAAAGGTTGCTCCTTTGACCGCTTTCACCGACAGATTATACAATGACGTCTAACGACGTTATCCCCCTTTTGCATCGGTCCAGTTGCGAGCGGTACAGAAACACAGTATATAGCAGAACAAATTTTGTCCCGACTGCCTATCGCGTCATGAACTCCCGGAATGCCTCGCTTCATTTGAAGTGGTACACTGTACCGCTCAAGTACAAAAGTGAGGCTCCTCTTGCAAACTCAATTTTGTAACGTGTACTACCCAACACTAGTTTCGATATGTAGATGACACATTCGTCATATGGAGTCATGAAAGAGAAAAGCTCAATGAATTTCTGACACACATAAATAACATGCACCCAAGTATACAGTTCACAATGAAATTAGAAGACCAAAACAGAAATTTGGCTTTCCTTGATGTACTTGTCACACGGAAGGAAACTACTCTAGGACACACTGTATACCGAAAACCTACACACACGGACAGATATCTACACAACACCTCAAATCATCATTCATGCCAACGTAAAGGGATAATCAAAACGCTAGTCGACAGAGCGAGAAGAATTTGTGAGCCAGAACAACTAGCAACCGAGTTAGAACACTTGAAGCGCGCTCTCATGGCTAACGGCTACACGAAAAACGACATCGATAGATACATCAAACAAAGGCCTGAACACAACAACGACAATGTATCACGTCGCCAAGAATCGGAAACAAAAGCATTCTTGCCGTTTATCCCACGGGTGACAGATAGAATCGGACGAATTCTGGGGAAACATAACATTAAGACAATATTCAAACCGTCGAAGAAGATCAAGGACCATCTCAACTCCCCCAAGGACAGAAGGGATACACTCAGTACACCAGGGGTATGCCGAATTCCGTGCAGCTGTGGAAGTGTATACATCGGTACAACGAAGCGATCCATCAATACGAGGATCAAGGAACACAAGGCCAATTGTAGACTGGGTCATTCAGAGAAATCCGCCGTCGCAGAGCACACACTAAACAACACGAATCATGCAATAGAATTCGACAAAACCCAAGTGTTGTGCACCACTACCGCATACTACTCCAGGCTCTACAGGGAAGCAATCGAAATTCATAAACACCCAACGAATTTCAATAAATCGGAGGAATCTTTGAAAATCCAAAGAACATGGGTGCCAGTACTCAAAAACACAAAACCACTTCCCTATAATAATAAACGGGTTCATGAAGTGAATGAAGATCGGGAACCGGTTGTGAACCGGTCGGACACCGGCGCGCGTTCGTTATCGGGACGAGACCGGTCAAGCGCAGCCACGCCCCCGACCGAGGTTATATAAGGAAGTACAATCTGCGTCCCCGTCACACTCAGGCAGTTCAGTCCAGTGAGAACATCTCCTGAAATATAACTCCTGAAGATGCCAGACACTCGAACTGGCGAATGAACATGTCACATTGTATCAAGAATGTTTTCCACATCTGCTATCAAACTTCTGATGTTAAGTTCTCTGGGGTTCATTGGTATACTACCTGACTTTATTCCTGAATTTCGAATTTTATTCAATAACGGCAAAACTACTGTATTAAAAGGCATGAAATTTTAGACATACTCTAACCAGTTTTTGACGAGCAATCGATTAGAAGAACAAAATTATATGGTTGCTATTTGAAAAAAAGGAGATTTCATAGTTTTATTAAGGCTCACTTTGAAGCTTTGTTTTGGACACCCTGAATGAAATTTCCTCATAAGTTATAGCACCAACAGCAACAGCGTACTTTATTTTATTTCACTGTTGCGAAAAAAAATTTTACAATGAGAGATTTTGAAGATATAAACACTAATTTGTGACAATCTTTCTGACGAATAATTTGCCAATTGGGCTATAACTCAACAATCGCTTGTGAGGTTGCGCATATTATACCTGAAATTAGTGTAGAACTAAACGAAGAATTAAAATATGTATAAATATACAGGGTGTTGCATTTGAAATAACGAAGTTCACATTCGTTTCCGGTAGAATCGGAAGTAGATTCCCAACTAGCAAAACTAATTTTATAAAGACTGTAAGGACTGCTATACAGCATATCTTATAGAAACGCGAAAATCTTATAATGTGGCTATAAACCCTTATACAATGTCTTTACAATCAAAAAGGGCCAACGTTTACACAACAGTTCCGTTCTTTTGGGACATCCTGTAGTAAATTACGCAACCGTTATAGGATCATTAATATGTAGATTATATAACTGTCCTATAAGTATGTCTTCGGGATTAGTTATACAATCCATTTATAATATCTTATGAGTATTTTATAATGCAGACAGAATCGTTCATACGATAATTCTGTTTTCTACTGTTGAAATTCGGAATAGAATTGTCACAAGAATATTTCATAAGGTATATCTATATAAACGTTTGCGGTTTGTGTAGGTTTAAGATCCAACATCGGGCATTATGGCGGTGGGGGATTATTATTTCATCATATTGCAGATATTAAAGACCTAACATATCGCTACTGGACGGAATTTGCCCAGCTAACTTTTCTGACAATATATATATATATATTTTTTTGATGAAAAATTAAAGCGCCTCCGTTTAGCATATATTTAATAGGTATTATAAAAAATGAGAAATATAAAATTTTGTTTCATTTGTTGAATTTTCAACTTGAAACGAAATTTGCATTGTGGCAGTTGTGAAAGCAGAAAAAAATCTTCATATTTCTTTGAAAATTCCATTTTTAGTTCACTTTCTTACGTTTGCATATAATTTTTTCACAATGGCGGCGGTTTCCGAATAGCCAAACGTTTAATAAATATGGCGTATAGGGTAGAATACAAATAAGACGCCTTATATAATGATTCTGTTTTCTTCTGAGCTGTATACGATATTAAAGTTTTATAATGTTGTTTGATGCAGCGCCATAAAGTTGTTTTTGACAGTCTTGGGAGTCATGGTGAAGTTTGATTCTTGACCAATTTCGAATGTTGCCAGATTTAATGAAAAATTTCCAATAGCATTTTGTTTTTTACAGAAAAAAAGGAAAATACTCATATAAAAAGTGTGTATTGGTATAGTGAGTGGTCAGAGTGTGTGCAAAAAATACACGTCACTGTTTGCATGTTTTTGTAGGCTATACAAAAATGTTCGCAATAATTATCAGTTAATATTCAATAAAAGCTGTTTACTCAGTGAAAATAAAAGGGATCTATCGCAATATTGTGTTTCGAACAGATGACTTTTCAATATTAAATTGCAAAACATACATTGTACGCGCAGAACATAAGGATCTACAAGATAATAATAATAATAATAATAAATTTTATTCATCCTGAGAGACATTTTACAATGTATAGGACAAGTCAGAATCATTAACATAAGTGAATATAACAAAATTCAAATATAAACGAAATTATACATCTAAAATTGCATCACCCAAGTACTCCCCAACACTATAATAACATTTTCTCAACATCAATGCCTTAACCTCTCTGCGGAAATTCTGTCTATTCAGACTTTTGAACGAAACCGGAAGTTTGTTGAATAAGGTGATGCACTGAAATGAGGTAGATGTCTCGAATTTGCTAGTATTGTGCCTTGGAACAGAAAGAACTTCATTGTTTCTTGTACAATAATTATGGAAACTTGAAAGTTTGACATAAGTTGTTACATTGTCTTTTGTATATAAAAGACATCTATAGATATATATACATGGGGCGGTCAGTATTCTGTGTTCAACAAAATATGGTCTACAAGAAGCCTGAGAATTGAGCCCAAAAATCAAACGCAAAATACGTTTCTGTAATACGAAAACTCTATTAAAGTCAATAGAGCTTCCCCAGACCTCAATGTTATATGAAATGTGACTATACACTAAACTATAGTAAACATTGAGCAATCCATTGAGTGGAAGCAGACATTTCAGCCTACTGATAGCGTAATAAGAAGAACTGAGTTTCTTGCTTAAATACGCTATATGCTCACACCACCTTAAATTACTATCTACTATGACACCCAAGAACTTAGTTGTGTGCGTAGATACTAGAACATCATAGTTATTTTTCAGAGTTAAAATATTGCTCCCCCTCAACTCAAATTTAATACACTCTGTTTTATTTACATTGAGTATGAGTGCATTAGCTCGGCACCTTGCCTTAAATTTATTAATGAGCAATTCACATTGATCCGTAAGTTCAGTTAAACTCTTAGCGGTAACGATAAAGGAAGTGTCATCCGCGAACATAATAATTTTATTAGTTTTAATATGCTTTGGCAAATCATTTATAAACAAAATGAAGAGTAGTGGTCCCAAAACGGATCCTTGCGGGACTCCAAGATCCATCTCATGCTCGATAGAACATGAGTGTCCAACCTTAACTGAAATTTTTCGGTTGGATACAAAACTACATATCCACTTCAGAAACACCCCTCTAAATCCCAGATTAAAAAGTTTGCTTTCGAGGAAGTTTGGAGCAATACTGTCAAAAGCTCGCGACATGTCGAAAAACAACCCGGCAACAAGACATCCGTCATCCAAAGAACACTGAACAAATTGAAAAAATTCAATTACAGCCGATCTTGTTGAGTGTCCAATCCTAAATCCATGCTGGCTTTCAGTTATGATATTAAACTTTTCCAAATATTTCATCATACGATTGAAAATGATTCGTTCCATAACCTTAGAAAAAACGCTCAATATTGAAATTGGACGATAATTAGCTACATCACTCGTGTCATTTTTTTTATGAACAGGAATCACTCTCGAGAGTTTAAAACAATCAGGAAAAACTCCTGCACTAATAGACTCATTAATGAGATGAGCAAGATGATCAATTATGTGATCCGCTAAAAGTTTCAGAATTCTGACTGAGACAAAATCTGCACCAGTTGACTTTTTATTTTTCAATTGAGTAATTGCACTCATGACCTCGCTTCTGTCTACTGGATGAAAATAAAAACTATTATTTGAAATAGGCGATGTAGTGCAAGATTGATAAGATGATCTGCCATAGTGCAACTCCAAACTCAACTTCGCGACACTCGAAAAGTAGCCAGCAAAAGCATTTGCTACCTCAGTTGACTCGGAATAAACTACCTCGCCCACCTGCAGGATAATTTTATTTTCTTTTTTAGTTTTTCTTCCTATCTCCTGATTGACAATATTCCAAATCATCTTACACTCATTATCAGATGTTCTGATGAGATTTTCATGAAAGTTAAATTTACTTGATTTCACTAAATTATTGAATCGAGTCTTTGCCCTCCTATATAAATCAAAAGACTGATCTGTTTTCAGATTTTTATGAACCCAATATAAGTTCTTCAACCCCTCTCTAGCATATTTAATTTCAGGCGATATCCAACTTTTAGGTGTGATTTTCCCAGTTGACATGGAATGCAGCGGACAGCAGAAGTCGATAGCCGCCTTTATAATACTAACGAAAGAATCGAAAATGAAATTTACATCGCTATTCTCATATATAACGTCAAATGGAGTTTCTGAAATATCGTTGGCCAGTCTCGCTAAATTTTCAGGAGACATATTTCTACTTAATTTTCTGTGACAAGTCCTCTCATACGTATTTTCCAAGTTTTCAACAAAGTGGTCAAGTAAAAGACCATAATGATCCCCGAAATGTGGCGGGGAAAACATCAGTTTCACAGGCATCCAAATCAACATTAGTTACAATATAATCAATTTTAGTACAGGATTTTTGTCCCGATATATTAGTAAATATTCGGGTCGGATGCAAAGAAGTTGTCTTTAACTGAAAACAATTGAATAAATCGTCCAGAAGTTGTTTACGTTTTGAATCAACCTGCAAATAGTTCACATTTAAGTCTCCACACAGAAAAAAAGATGTGACTTGATCAATACAAAATTGCACAATGTGAGACATTTTGGTTAGGAAACTTTCAAAATCTCCCATTGGAGGCCTGTAAACACTTACAATGCTAACACTATGCTGCCCAATATTCAACCGAACTGCACAAGACTCGCACACCATTTCTTCTGAAAACTTGGATATTTTTAAAACTTTCACATCCATTCCATTCCTGGCGAAAATAACTGAACCCCCATGTCCGCGTTTGGAACGACAGAAGCTAGTAACCTTCTTATAACCGGGAAATTGAACTATTTCTAAACATTCTTCTTTACACCAATGTTCTACAACACTTATTATATCTGGATTTTTTTCGGATAGTAAAACAGACACGTTGTCAATTTTATTCATAATGGATTGAACATTTAGGTGTAGGATTCTCAGCTTTATTATGTCCGTCATCGATTTTGATCCATTGGTCTGCGCTGGTGAAAATAATGTACACTTGCCCTGTTTGGCCAGTGTGACTGTACACTGACTTTTTCAAATTCATCCGAGGGAATTAGAACCTTGAACGAAGAATAACTATCAGGGAAGCGCGATTTCATTGCTTCGCATTTGACATCAGAAAAGTTCTTCAATAGGAAAGACTGAAGATCATCGACTTTAGTATCTGGCTTGAGGTTAGAAACATGTAAAGCCTTGTACTTTCGTATTCCCTCAACATTTGTAGGTTCAGAAAAACTTCCAACCACTAATGTTTTCTGTTTTTTTTTCTTATTTTTGTTATGAGAAACTTTCTGCCACTCAGTTTCATCGGCGGTGTTCGTTTGTATTTTGTCTCTTTTGATTTCTTTCGCATTCGAAACAGTTTTATTTGTGTTTACCACATTCGACTTATTATTTGTTCTTTGTTTACTTGTCATATCCGATACTTCAGTGGGATCTCCAATCGAAATGTCAACATCACTGTCGTATTTCTGCAGATTGATAATTTCCGTCATTTTCTTTCTTTGCGCAATCTCCAATTGATTGCCGAGACCAGATAAAACCGCGTTCGTATAGCTGTTGATGTTTTGATCCTGTGTTACGGGATTTCCTTTGGATTTATGCTACCAACGGATGGTTTATCTGTCGACTTCGATGACATATGTACTCTATCAGTTTTATCTTCTTTCAGTTTATTTTGATTTTTTTCTAGGATTTTTATCTTATTTCCTTGCGATGTTATCTCCTTCTCCAATATTGATATTTTATATTTCAGCAATGCATTATTATCATGCATCAACTGATTTTTCTCTTCCAGCTCCCTTATTATCTTGCTCATAAGTTCGAGTTTCGTAGTTTGGCTAGTTACTTCAATTTTATTTTCCGGTGTGTTAACAACTTCATTTCCATGCATCTTCTCAGTGTCGCTTACTGCTTCATCAGAGAGTTTTTTTCTCATAACAGCATATTATGGTTGAATCACTCACAATATTTAGTTTTTTCAATCGTGTAGTACAACTAGGGTGATATACCCTTGAACAAACTTCACACTATATCGATTTTATAACACTTCTACGACAATAACCGCAGAGCGCTTCTTTCACAACCTTTCCATTCTCCGCCATCTTGTTTGTTTTCAATAGATGTCATAATAAATTAAATGGTCTTCCTATTCATTGCAACTAATTTAATGTATGTTGGTATAACTACTAATTGCCCAAACTAGCAACACTGGACTTGAGCTTTCCGGCTTATCGTATAGCGCGTTGGCAAACTACATAATAGAACAGAAGTATCGCTTAACATACGTGCGGTACGACAGTAAAGGATTCTTTGGTTGTATTGTGTTTGGAATAACTTCAGTATACCTATACAGATTCTTCCCAAGCTTGAGCTAACCTCAAATTATTAGATTTGTTTTTACCGGTACTCATATTCCTTAAAGATGTTCAAGATAGTAGTTCTTCAGGAATGTCCTTGGATCTTAGGGAGGAGATTAGCCAGGTTCCATATAACGAAAAGGTCCTTCAATTCAGAATTATTTATGTTGAAAGATATTCCCATATCTTAAGTAGTTCCTTTATTATAATCTTCTTTTCGATTTCAGATAGAGAATGAATCAAATTTTCGTCCTCGGTGTCAGCGGTTACTTCATGAGAACTATTGATTTCGACTCTTTCATTTGTCATGTCATGTTGGTCTTTATTTCCTTCATATTGTTCTTCAGTATTAACTCTCCTGCCTGAAGCTAAAATTGGTGTATTCTCTAGATTAGCCTCTTCGTTATTTGCCACTTCAACTAGAGGTTGATCACGCGAACTGCAATTCTGAGAAAGTATTCTATTGTACCTTTTTTTAACTGATCTTTTGAAGCGACCACTTTGCTTTGCTTTTTTCCAGTCAGATATTACCGAATTCATTTTGTTAACGAAACCTGCTGGGAAGCCCGGGTAATTTTTCTATTAGGTACTATTGGGTTATGTTTATATGTCCGGAGAATAATAATTATTATTAGAGATCGATGATATGAATAGATTTTATAACGGAGAACTTGAGATGAATTTATTCTCTTCATAAGAGAGAATACTGTTGAAGTTATAAAATGATATAACGCATTATAATGTGTATAACACTGTTTTAAAATTATATCATAGGAATCTTATAGTTCGTTATGCGACTATTATAAAATTTGTATGCGTACGCTTTTTCTTTGTCGTATTATATGAGTTGTAAGAACGTCTATAAAACAGCATTATAGAGACCTCTCTGTTTTATGATAAAATTGTCGTATTCAGATGCATTAAAAAATAATTTTATTCTTTCCAGTGGCGCTATAGGATAATTATAAAACAATTTCGTTCTTTTAGGGGTCTATTTTGCTAGTTGGGTTTTGCTTGAAAATATTTTACAACTCAAGATCATGTAGTCTAAAACAACAATGCAAAATCTGGAATTTGTATTAAAATTCCTTCCCCGAAAACTTCTAATGAAACACTTAAAAAATTACCCTTTATATATATCTATTAAAGGAGATTTGCCGTAAATATCAAATTTTCAAAATTCTTGTTTGGGTACTCGGCATAGGGCTTCAATTTATTCAATACAACATTTCGTCTTTTAACATCTATATTTCGGTCCTTAGTTTGGGACCTACATCAGGATGCTACAAAAAATCACGTCAATGGGCAAAATTAATACAATTATATAAAAAATCTTACATAGGACAAGTTGTGAAATGAATGGCGAAAGGCAGCATACAATAGAAAACACTTCTCATTAAGATTGAAACATGAATAATTCAACTATCCAGAAAAGTGCATTATGAAAAAGTAAAAACTAAAAATGACATAGCAGAAATGGTCGTGTCAGATAATATAGAATCTGACATAGAAAATTGTCATAAAATTGAGAGAATGAAGAAGACTAGGAACATAAAATAGAGTGTTATTAGTTTGATTTGGTGAAACTATTATCAATAGATAAAAGGTAGCTATATATATATATATATATATATATATATATATATATATAAGAAAGATATGAATATTGAGGGATCGGTGAAATACATGGTTATGTCCAATAAATCTTATCCATATATATATATATATATATATATATATATATATATATTGTGAGATAATTCGGTGTTGAAAAGTAATAATAATATAATGTTTCGTGGGATAGCAACACTAAGTAGGTGGTGAATCAAGAAAACTCTTTTTTAGTTCTTTCACTCGAGCTTTCGGAATGCTTTATTCCATCTTCAGGAGCTACAAAGAAATGAAAAAAGGGGGATGAGCTAACAATCACAAAAAGGTAAAATATCAACAAGTTCTTTTTACCTTGGTCTAAACTGAGATTAAAATCATGATAACATACATTGGAACAAAATTTGGGGCACACATTTACATTATTGAATTGAAATTTTAAAAAACGTCAAATACATCAAATTTGATTTAAGTTGAAAAACATAGAATAACTATTAATCATAAGATTAAAGGAGAATTCTTTAAGTATTTTCAGTGACAATTCTTGTATGAGTAGGTTGACGTTCATATTTGGAAATTCCATCTTGCTTGATCAAATAGGAATATAAAATACTAAGATTTTTTATGTCGGTTCTATCATTGAAAGAGCATTGATGTTGTTGTATCCGTATCATCTCGAGGATTTCTCTCTTTTCCAATGAAGACTCAACATCAAGAATTTCTGGATTACTAAAATCCATATTATGACCTGTCTCTTGTACATGTCTGGCTAGAGCACATGCCTTTTTGTTCTTACGAATATCACGTCTATGTGATGTGATTCTTCCTTTAAGAGATCTCTTTGTTTGTCCAATGTACAGACCTTCACAATCAAGACAATTAATCTTGTATACAACATTGGACCTCTGAAGCATAGGTGTGTGATCTTTCAACCTTGAATGTAGTTTTCGGATCGTCATTATGTTCCTTCTAGACAAGATTATCTTATTTTCATCACAATAAGGACGTAATATTTTCATAATTCGACAGGTAATATTTGGAATGTTGATTATGGATTTGAAATTATAAAGTGTATTAGATGGTAAAGTTCCTGTTGGAGTTGTCACTTGAGGATTACCCATCTGTTCTCTCTTTAAGATTTTTTTAACTAGAGGTTGAGGATAACCATTTTTAACAAAAATATCTTCTAGAATTCTAATATTATTATCATGAAAGTTTGGGTGAGATATCTTAAGTACTCTGTCTTTTAACTGATTGATGTTCTTAATTTTCATATTATAACTATGAAAGGATAGATAGTTAATGTATCTATTTGAACTCATTGGTTTCCTATTTGGTTGTCAGTATTTGGTTATGACTTCTGATTATTCTCATATCAAGAAAAGGTAATGAATGAGTTGATGGTTCTTCATGCTCTATAGTGAAATTTATGTTTGGATCTTCTTCATTAAAGATGTGTAAAACTTCATCATGCATATTTGCAGGGATAGCACAAACAATATCATCAACAAATTTCTTTAAAAATGGAAAATGGAAATGTAACTTTCGAACACAGTTTTCTAAAATATCATCCATGACGTATTGAGCAATTATAGGGGAAATATTAGCTCCCATTGGTGATCCTACATTCTGTTTATAAAAGACGCCTTGAAAAGAGAAATACGTATTTTCATAAACAAAGTTGGAGAGTTGTTGAATTGTCTCTGATCTAATGTTGTATGATTTCTTATTTTATCCCAATTTTTTATGATGGAACTAAATGCCCTTTCTTTAGTAATGTTGGTGAATAATGAGACCACATCAAGACTAACAACAACAAATCCTTCTGGAAGTTGGAATTCATTAATGAAACTAGAAAATTCGAATGAGTCTTTCACATAGAAATCATTTTGGGTATTATAAGAATTGGTCAACAACTCTGTTAAAAACAGACCAATATTACTCGTAGGACTGTTTATGCTGGAGATAATTGGTCGTAAGGGAATGTTATCTTTATGAATCTTTGGTAAGCCATAGAATTTTGGAGCAACAGAATCATATTTATGGAGACGTCTAGCTAGATTATCATCTATTAAATGTTTTTTCTTTAGTTCAGTTATCATTTTGTTTCCTTTCTGTTCAATAGAACTTGTCGGATCTCTCGTAAGAATTGTGTAACATTTACTTTCATGTTGTTCATCAGTAGTAGTCAATAAGTCAATTGATTTTTGTGAATATTCACTTCTGCTCATTACCACAGTTACATTGCCGTTGTCAGAGAGTAGGACTAACAACTCAGGGTTATCTTTTAAAAATTTTCGTGTTTTGACAAACAAATTCCTGATATACTTTTGTTTTGGATCCAAATAGCTTTTATTGATAGAGTTTGTTATGGTATTGGTACACAACAGCAATCGTTCATAATCTATTTCACTTTGTAATTTGAAGACTGATTCAATATCTGCAAGAAGA
>JAVSIQ010000191.1:0-117377 GCA_038502775.1 Hippodamia convergens
ACTTTCAGTATCATTTTGAACTTTTACTGAAGAAAAGAAAAAATATTTCTTATAAATTTTAATTCTCATCACTCTCAGAAATTCAGCGGTCGAGTTACAATCTCAAATCAAGATTATGCCACAGATGTAGGCGAAATGTTAAGTTAAATACACTGCGCAAAAAAATTAACGCACATTCTGAAAATCTGAATTTTAATGAAAGTTAACTCTACATTGACTTTATAACTTATTTTTTATGTTCTCTTGGGAAGGTTTTGAACGAAACAAGACACATTGAATGGAAGAAAAATTCAGGATTTCACCGAATCTTATGTGAAAGAAGAGAAATGAACTATTTTCAAAATACTGAAATGCTGATAAGTGATTTAATACTTGGTATTTCCACCCCTTGCGTTAATTACAGCTCGGCAACGACGGTTCATACTCAAAATGAGTGATCTTAAAATGTTCCGATCTAATTCTTCCCAGATTTCTCCGAGTTGGATTCCTAAGTCACTAAGAGTAGCTGGATGATTTTCTGAACTTCTCAGCCTTCTGTTGAGGTTGTCCCAAACCTGCTCAATCGGATTGAGATCTGGACTTCTTGCTGGCCATTCCATTCGAGAGACTTCAACCTCTTCAAAGTACTCCTGAACGATGCACGCACGATGGGGTCTGGCATTATCGTCCATAAAAATGAAATTTTCACCAATGTATGGGGCAAATGGCACTACATGCTCTTCAAGAATGTTCCTTATATACTTATCAGCATTCATAGCTCCATTATCAACGACCACTAGGTCTGTGCGAGCAGTCAAAGATATTCCTCCCCCGAAACCAGTAGTATTCAGGAAATTACACTGAGCATATCTTTCATGTGGACGTCTGTATACAAGGGAACGTCGATCACAATGGTAGAGGCAGAATCAAGACTCATCTGTGAAGAGAACTCTTTCCCCATTGGCCTCTTCCCAATGGATATGCTCTCTCGCAAAATTCAAACGCTCCCTTCGATGGGCTGGGGTAAGAGCTGGGCCTCTTGCCGCGACACGAGGCCTTAAATCATATTCTCTGAGGCGATTTTTTATTGTCTGAGTGCTAATTTGCACCCCATGAGTTGCTCAAACTGATTTTGAAGGAGGCGAGCGCTCGCAAACCGTTGTCTCACCGAAGAAACTCTCAAGTAACGTTCTTGAATGGCAGTTGTTACTCGTGGTCTACCCTATCCTGGTCTTCGGACATTCATACCTGTCTCCCTGAATCGCTGCAACATTCTGGACACACTTTTATGGGAAACTAGAAACCTTTCTGCAATTCTTGTGTGTGTCCACCCTTCTTCTCGCAAAACTACCGCTTGGGCACATTCCTCTTGGGTCAAATTGCGTGTTTCGCGTTGCATAGCGACCGAGTGTAGAAAATCAAACGAAAGAAAAACTATAGATCACTAGAATTGATCGAGAACAACTGATTTTAGAATGGAGCCAATACATTCAAAATCTGATAATATCATCTTTTTTATACCTGCTCGGAAAAAACATCTATATTGAAGAAAAACGTTGAAATTGGATAATATATGCATGCATAATTCTGATAAAAATAATTATCATTGAGAACACCTTCAGTTGTAGAATAAGTTTGAGATTTCCATAATGTGCGCAGTGTATTAGGACAGTTTAGCTTTCTTCTTTCTCTACTATAGCTCTACAATTTTCCTTTATCAAAAATTACTGGTGAGAGCTGGATTTTTATGAACTTTTTCAGATAATGAAACAGCAATCACCTGTTGAAATCTTCTGCACTTACACACTAAGACCCTATATAAAATACTTTCAGTACATATCATTTCTAATTCAAAATTAAAACTTTTATCTTCCTTATCAATTCTAATCCTCCTTTTTTTCATACTTGACACATTAATGAAGAAATTCATCTGCTACTTCATCAACTCAAGCTTACAATTGTTATTTTTTCAGCAACATCGAATCGAACTACTTGAAGATGGACCTTCAATCCTTCTCCGAACAACTCGGAGCATCCTTCAACATAGACTCGACTCCCTTAACACTCTCTCAACTGATAGACAAATGCGCTGAAGAAGTTGAGAGCTTCCAGAACTCAGTAACCTCCCCAGAACATCGCCAGGCCATCCTCAAATTCGCCGAAACCTTGAGAGGCTGCTACAAGAACTCAGAGCATCTGTCAGAATTTCCCGATGACAGAACAAATGACAAGCTAGCTGTCATCTCCGCCATCCACGTGCAACTCGGATACATGAAGTTGACTTTGAATTCTCAGCTGCACCTGATTGATCCTCTGGCGAAGAAGGCCATCAAAAAGGGGCACCTGGAACAGGCTATTCGGGATTTCGAAGGATTGAGGAGGTGCTTCGAGCTCCAGAATAAAGTGTTCAGTGCCTCATGTGGTACCATGCATCCGTTGCATAAGCCGATAAAGGAGATGATTGAGAGGTTGACGTTGAAGACCAGTTCTTTGGGTGAATATGTGGCTGTTAGGTCGGAGAAGGTTCAATATGAGTCGGTGTTCATGGTAAGATATAGTGGACTGTTTTTTTTTACTGATATACTTGCAGTGTTCATGTAGTTGTCCTCCTATGGCCTTTAGTGGACACAATGTTTTCCACTGAAGTTACAAGCAAAGATTATGGAAGCTATTATTGAAAACCAACTACAATTTTCGGTTGTGTTGGTCGTCTGAAAGTTTAGGTGGCGCTAAAATCGTGTTTACTGAATTTTTCCAGATGGCGCTCATATAATTTCTTTCTGATCTTCCTACTCTATAATCTTTAGTTACAAGTGTTCTGGTACTCTGACCTCTATAGAATATTTTTAGGAAAGACATAAGATTCAGGATTGAAATTCTAAAGGTGAACTTCAAGTAAGAAGACGACTTCTCGTATATTTTTTTAGGGGTTCTAGGACTTTCGTTTTTCAAATGGGAAGACTTATTTTTCATAGCTTGAATAGATTCTCCATGGAATTCTGAGACTGTTTGATTCCAAAACTTTGAATTTTCCCGAGAAAATTCTCTTTAAATGAGGAAATACGAAAAAAAAATCTCAAAATTGAACTCTGTTGAAATACAGACAACTTCGTGAATTTTCATTAAAAATTCTCATTATTGAGAATCTCCGAGAAGAAAGGCTGATGCTTCTTTTCCGATAGCGTGATTTTCAGAATATGATACAGGAGGTCACAAATTCATTGTCAAAGTTAGAAGTGACGAAACATCAAAAAATCGTTTTTTTCAAATTGGAACCCCATTTTTTCGAAGTATTTTCGAAATCTTCGTCAAAAAATAATAGGAGCATACGTTTGAGACTTTTATCTCAAAATGAATATTTTTCGGGATATTCAGGAAGAACGATTTTGTCTTCGATTTTCAATCTCATTCCGAATGTGTTTTTTCACTGGAAAATAATTTGCGGTAAAGTGAAATTTTTGGAAATCTCTGTTATCGAGAAAATATTTTCTCATAGTTCAGTTTTCTTTATTTTTCAAAGCTTAGGATAATTTCCGCAAATTCTTAATTCTGGAGAATTTCTTATCTGTCATGGTAGGGAAATTAGAATTTTCAGTAATGAAAATGTCACATGTTCTGTTAATTATCCTTTCATAAGCATAAAAATTATTACAAATTATTTTTTTCTGCATTCTTGAGAATTTTTTACATTGACTTCACTAATGCTCACATGGAGAACTTTAAACCAATTGTTGCTCTCGCATTACAGATGATAATTCAAGAACTAAACTCGTCTGAACTATAGAAAATATTTTCTCGATAATAATCATAATAATTTATTTGCCTCAACAATCATACATTAAAATAAATACAGAATGTGAGTACACGTCAAAATGAAAGAAAAAAAATCAATGTTGTCTACAATAATCTAGAAATTCCTCAACTGAATATGGTTCACATGAAATAAGAAAATTTCCAACATTCTTTTTGAAAATTTCATACTTAACAATTTTTCGCAAATATCTTGGTAGAGCATTGAAAAAACGTATAGCATTATAAAGTGTACCTTTCTCCACAATAGACGTTTTATGTGATGGGAAGAAATAAGGATGAATTCGTCTTGTATTATTAAAATTTTGAAACTCTGTGAAATAATTATTTATCCCATGTATGAACAGCAAAGTTCTATAAATATACAATCCAAAAATTGTCATAATATTATGCCTTCTAAATTCACCACGACAAGTTTCTCTAAAACGCATTCTAAAAATTACCCTCAAAGCCCATTTTTGAGCAACAAAAATGTCACTAATTTGTGAAGAGATTCCCCAAAAAATAATGCCATAGGATAGTACAGATTGAAAATTTGCAAAGTAAAATGTTGTTAGAATACATGAATCTAGGTGATATTTTAAAATCATAAAGGTATAAATGACTGAATGAAGCCTCTTTTTGACATATTCAATGTGTGAATCCCACTTGAGATGTCTATCTAGAATGACACCCAAAAACTTTACTGTATCATTACAATTCATTTCAATATCCTTATAGAGAAAATAAGAAGGGAGAATATTCCTTGATTTAGGAGAGCTAAATGTCAAGCATTTGGTCTTATCAATATTCACTTTTAGTCTGTGAATTCTACTCCATTCCGTCATATCATTTATTGTTTTTATCACAACAGCAGTTGTTGAAGAAAATTTGTCAGAAATTCACAAAAAGCTTGTGTCATCAGCATATTTGAACTGTATACAGGAACTCTGACACTGAACAGTTGTAGCTGTTCTGGTGGAAAAAATCCAACTTCAGACAATTAATAAAAATTTTAAAAGTAAGGACCAAGGATACTAACCTGAGGAACTGCCATGGTCAGATTTAGCTCATCAGATGTATAGTAAACACCATTAACAGAAATGTTCAGAGATTTCCCAAAATTTCACTTGACCGCTAATTTTTTTCCAGTAAAAAAGCACATTCGGAATGAGATTGAAAATTGAAGACAAAATTGTGTTCCCTGAATATCTCGAAAAATATTCATTTTGGGATAAAAGTCTTGGACGTATGCTCCTATTATTTTTCTACGAAGATTTCGAAAATACTTCGAAAAAATGGGGTTCCAATTTGAAAAAAAAAACATTTTTTGATGTTTCCTCTTTTCTAACTTTGACAAAGAATTTGTGACCTCCTCTATCATATTCTGAAAATCACGCTATCGGAAAGAAGCATCAACCTTTCTTCTCGGAGATTCTCAAAAATGAGAATTGTTAATGAAAAAAACCCCAAAGTTATCTGTATTTCAACAGTGGAGAATCTATTTATGCAATAAAAAATGGGTCTTCCCATCTGAAAAACGAAAGTTGATGTCACCTCCGGAAAAATCGGAAGTCCTAGAACCTTAAAAAAATATACGAGAAGTCGTCTTCTTACTTGAAGCCCACCTCTAGAATTTCAATCCTGAATCTTGTGTCTTTCCTAAAAATATTCTATAGAGCTATATTCGTGAATGTTCTGAGTTTTCAACACTTTTTTCAGGTGATAAAGAATTCGATGTCCTCCATCCTCTCCAATGAATCATTTGTCAAAATAGAGGCCCTCTCTACCGTGGTAGAAGAACTGATTGTAGCCTTAAGGGACAACAAAAAGGTCTCCTTGATAGAAATACAGAAATGCTTGTCTCGTTGCGAGCCTTCACTTAAAAGCTACGAAAACGCCATTTTGGAATGGTCCCGATACAGGATTTCCTACCCAGATGTCGTGGAGCCCCTTCTGGGCAACTTGGCGCAATTCTTTTACGGGTACAAGATGAAGGTTTCACTTTTGCGAAAACTATACGAGCAGTACAATTTTAAACAGCAGAATGTGGATATCGGAGAGATGATGAGTGCCTTGGTTAAATATCCGGTTTTAGACAGGAACCAGCAAGATTACATGGATCACATTTGTTCTTATTCGAGCGAGAATATGCAGAGTTTCATCGACTTTGTCCTGTCCAATGAGAGGCATGTAGCCGATATAGAGAAGTTGAGGTGAGTCTAATTTTTGTGTATTCTTTTGATCGAGAGAGCTTAAATAATGCAATACATATTGAAACAAAAAAGTACCTAGCTGGGGTTGGTGCAACACAGGAAAACCATACAGGTCTGTAGTATGATTAAATGAGGAAAGGGAAAAACCCCAGAGAAAAAAACCCTGACCTCACCCGTGTTAGAAAAAAATTTACTAAAAATATCATATCAGAGGATCTTGAAGGATATCTACGTGATCAGAAGAACATTTCCATGTAGTTCTTCTATGGGCAGCAGAGAAAACCAGAGTCTTCTCCACTCTACCCGAAATTTTAGATCTGAAATAAAAAAAGACAAAAGCAGAAAAAACTAGTTATTTATAATCAATTAAATAGTTTTTGACTTAACCACCCATTGCAGAAATTCTTTCTTCTTAAATTAGTTATGACAGAAATGTCACTATGTTCGAAAGAAATGAAAAACCCAATCAATTTCCCCTTTTTGAATTGCTAAATGTAAGAAAACTTATAACACAACAAGCTAAACCGTAATTTGGACTAAGTGAAAAATCAATGAGTACATAACTTTCAATTGTCCTCCTTCACGAAGAAGTTCCTCAGTTGCCATGTGGGTTTCTTAGAAGATCTCAACAACATTCTCAGTGGCTAATTTTGGAACGTAATCACTCTACTCCTTCGAATTCCTCCAATATTCAAATTTAAATTCTCAGTCTTGCTCTCAGATCGTGAGGGTTCTTTCGAACCAGGTACGACCATCCTAGTGATGATTTTTCGGAACTTCAGATGTTTGAAGACCGCTACGGGACCCTAATGAAGGGAAATCATCTCCCATAGATAAACCAAACATCTTATAACACAAGAAAACAGAATATTTTTCAGGACCAAAAATTACGACATATTCATTGAGAGAACTTTTTTCAAGGACATTCGAAAGGTCATATTGGTCAAATTTCACTAATATACTCTGTCTTTAAAATAAACAGATTTTTTCCAACATATGAATTGAATTTGCTGGCTGCTAATAATTTTGCTTATCTGGTGTTGATTCTGAAAATACTGTATAAATTTTTCCTCAACATACAGGTTGCTCAAATGCGGTATCCAAGAATCATTCAACGCATGTGTCATATACACTGGGACAGAACTCCTTGATACAACCATTTACGACAAATTCATCAAGTTGATTGAAGTCTTCGTGGTCAAGTATAGTGAGCAAGAGCAAAGAAAAGAGGAGGAGAAACAGGAGGAAGAAAGCATATACAAGATGAAGTAAGTAATTGAAAATTAATACACCCACAATCAGTAGGTAATTATACTTTCTTGGCTAGCAAATGTCACTGTCAAGACTGTCAAATGTCACTATTCTTGGTAGCATTTGTCACTTTTTTAACCTGCTCATATCATTGCTATCATTGGCGCATATCTTATCAATGATCATTTTGTCATGGAAATCTTCATCATAACTTACTGCCTTCATATCGAATCGTATAAAATGAGGAAATAGGAAAAAAAAATCTCAAAATTTAACTCTGTTGAAATACAGACAACTTCGAAGTTTTTTGATTAAAAATTCTCTCATTCTTGGAAATCTCCAAGAAGAAAGGATGATGCTTCTTTTTCGATAGCGTGATTTTCAGAATATGATACAGGAGGGTACAAATTCCTTGTCAAAGTTAGAAGTGACGGAACATCAAAAAATCGTTTTTTTCAAATTGGAGCCCCATTTTTTCGAAGCATTTTCTAAATCTTCGTCAAAAAATAATAGGAGCATTCGTCCGAAACTTTTATCCCACAGTGAATATTTTTCGAGGTATTCACGATTTTGTCTTCAATTTTCAATCTCATTCCGAATGTGTTTTTTTACTGGAAAATAATTAGTGGTCAAGTGAAATTATTGAAAATCCCTGTTATCGAAAAAATATTTTCTTATAGTTCAGACGAGTTCAATTTTTCTTTATTTTTTAAAGCTTAGGATAATTTCCGCAAATTCTTAACTCTGGAGAATTTCTTTTTTGTAATGGTAGGGGAATTTGAATTTTCAGTGATGAAATTGTTACATGTTCTGTTAATTATTCTCTTAAAAGCATTAGAAATTATTACAAATTATTTTTTTTTACATTCCTGAGAATTTTTGACGTTGACTTCACTAATACTCACACTGAGAACTTCAAAGCAATTGTTGCTCTCACATTACAGATGATAATTCAAGAATTTAACTCGTCTGAACTATAGAAAATATTTTCTCGATAACAGAGATTTCCAAAAATTTCACTTGACTTCACTTTTTCCAGTAAAAAAACACATTCGGAATGAAATTCTAATTTGATGACAAAATCGTTTTTCCTGAATATCTCGAAAAATATTCATTCTGGGATAAAAATCTTGGACCTATGAATGCTCCTATTATTTTTTGACGAAGATTTCGAAAATGCTTCGAAAAAATGGGGTTTCAATTTGAAAAAAAACGATTTTCTGATGTTTCGTCACTTCTAACTTTGACAAAGAATTTGTGACCTCCTGTATCATATTCTGAAAATCACGCTATCGGAATAGAAGCATCAGTCTTTCTTCTCGGAGCTTCTCAAAAATGAGAATTTTTAATGAAAAAACTTCGAAGTTATCTGTATTTCAACAGAGTTCAATTTTGAGATTTTTTTTTCGTATTTCCTCATTTAAAGAGAATTTTCTCGGGAAAATTCAAACTTTTGGATTCAAAAAGACTATCTATTTATGCAATAAAAAATGGATCTTTCCATTTGAAAAACGAAAGTTGATGTCACTTCCGGAAAAACCGTAAGTCCTAGAACCTACAAATAATATACGATCTTCTTATTTGAAGCTCACCTTTAGAATTTCAATCGTGAATCTTGTGTCTTTGCTGAAAATATTCTATAGAGCCATATTCGTGAATAACCCTGTGTAAATCAAATCAAATCAAATCAAATCAAAATTTATTCATCATTACAATATAACAATTCATTTATTAATAAATAAGTCTAATAATTCTGCCTCTAAATTAATATTAATAATGTAAAAGGCAGTTGTTCCGCGCTAAGCCTGGAAGTAACAATATTCCAGGTCCGTGTTGCGAAACCTCTACCCAATTGCAAAATATTGGACGCAGATGGGAAGTGAATCTGTGGAGCAAGTGCAGACGAGGAGCCAAAGACGACCCAGTCGGAGGCCAGCGAAGAAAGCAGCCAGGGAATGGAATTTCGAGAAAAATTCCTGGACCATTTACCTGAATTCTTCATAATATTGTTTTATATCAGTTCTAGAAATTTCGCATAGTGTTCCTGAATATATTTTTTTTGTCATGACATTATATTTTTTCTTGTTATAAATTGTTGATTTTATATTTGGAGGAAGTCTGTTGAAAAATTTCGGAGCAAAGTACGTTACAATTCTTTGAGTATGAGCTTTGGTATATAATGGGGTTCTCAATGATTCTGTTCTTAGATTGTAATCTACGGTATTGTCTGTTAACAAATATTTAATTTTTGGTAGATAGATGAGGCAACTGTGGACGAAAAGCGCTCTTAGGGGAAGAATATTTGCTTCTTTGTATAGAGAATCAGTAGAATATGTCGGTTCTTTTTTATATATAATTTTGAGAGCATAATTTTGAGTGACCATGATATTTTTTAGTGCGTTTTTGAAACAACCTCCCCAGACTATCAAACAATATCTAAGTACAGATTCGACTAATGACATATAAATTGTCCTTATCATTTTCGCATTTAAAATCTCTCTCAATTGATAAAATCGATAGAGCAAGTTCCTTATTTTTTTATTGATGTAATAGGCGTGTTCGTTCCACCTCAAATGATTGTCAACTATGACTCCTAGATATTTAATATTTTCTACATTTTTTATTATTTCACACTGACAATTTTTATGGTCGAGACATTTTTCGTGATGAATTCTTAAATTTTTATTTATAGGCCTATCAACTTCCGAGACAGAAAAAGCGATATACTTGGTCTTTTTAACATTTAAGCTAAGGAGACTATAATTTAGCCAATTATACAGTTCTTTAAGTTCGTTTTCCGCACTCGTAAAAACCCTATCCCAATCCATCTCATTGAAGACAACGACAGTGTCATCCGCATAAGAAATTACTACGGCGTTGTTCAGTATTGTCCCTATTTCATTAATATATATTAGGAATAAGAGAGGACCCAGAACCGTTCCCTGTGGTACACCAATTGTTAATTTTTGTGGGTTGCTGTAGTGATCTTCTATTTTAACTCTCTGAGTACGGTCTGTTAAATAATTTTTGAAAAGTGAATTCGTAGTTCCTCTCATACCCATATTCTCCATTCTATATAACAATTGTTCATGAGGAATAGTATCAAACGCTTTCGCCAAGTCAATGAAAACTGCTAAGGTTTTTCTGTTAGAGTTGAGGTTGTTATTTATTTCATTAATTAAGTTAAAAACTGCATCTTCGGTACTAAGGTTAGTTCTGAATCCATATTGGTGTTGGTTGAGTAATTTGTTCTTTTCTAAAAATTGGATTATTCGTGTTTTCAAACATTTCTCAAAGAGTTTGGCGAAATTATTGATAAGAGAAATCGGTCGATAATTTTCCATTTTTTGTTTGTCACCGTTCTTATATATGGGTATCACAATTGAGGTCTTCCAATCCGAGGGTATTTCATTTTTTTCAAAGCATAAGTTGATTAGGTAGGCTAAAGGCTTTATAAGATGATCATGTACACTCTTGATAATTTTAGAGTTAATTCCGTCTTCCCCTGGTGCTGAATCATTTTTTAAATTTGAAATTTCTTGGATAAGTTCTTGGGGGTTACTGGTTTTAGAAAAAATGATTTTTGTGTGTTAAATTTGTTTTTGTATTTTTTTTCAGTTTGCGCTACATTGGATTGCATTTGGTTACCTATATTAGTGAAATAGTTATTGAAAGTATTCGCAATGTCCACTGGCTGCGTAATAACTTCATCGTCTAAGCTCTTAATGCTATTAATTTTCTGTTTTGTATTGTTGATATTTACCGCTTCATTTATTAAACTCCACATTTTTTTTCGAATCATGTTTGGCATTGTTGATTTTGATTTTGTAGTAATCGTGTTTTGTCTGTTTCATAATTTTCTTGAGACTATTCCTGTATTTTATGTATTCTCTTTTCTTTTCGTCCGAGTAAAATTTATTCAATTCCGATTTCATTTTATCTCTTTTTCGTATAGAATTTATTAGTCCGAGTGTAATCCAGGGTTTCAATTTCCTATTTTTACTATTTATGATAAAAGTTTTTTTACAGTTATTCATATGATTTATTAATTTATTTTTGAAGCAAAGGTAACTCTCCTCCACGTTTGCATTGTCATATACATTTTTCCAATCTTCTTTCGCGAGCTTGTCATTCAGAATTTTTAGGTCGATTTTCGTTCCATTTATTATATTACTTTTTAAACTATTTATTTGTTCGTTGAATTCAATCTCCAATCCTATAGGGAAATGATCAGTTAACGAGTACTCGAAAATAAATGTTTTCAAAAGAAATTGATTTTTTTGTTGATTTGTACACTTAGCAAAGATATGGTCAATTAAGGTGGAAGATGACTCTGTCACTCTAGTTGGGTTGTTTAGATAGTTTTCATAGCCATAAGAAGTTAATAAGTTCAGATACACATTAGACATGCCATCTTTTTCATCGAGTATATTGATATTCATATCTCCTATAAGTAAATCAATCGGTTCTTGTTTCAAGTTTACTAAATAATTCTCGAGCTCCCTAATAAATAAATTCAAATTCGTGGATGGCGGCCTGTAAACTGCAGTTATTCCCATCTTATATTTATTGAATGTTATTTCAAGCCTTGAAATATTAGTTTCAGTAAGTTTGAAATTTTCTGTTCTGGCGTTTAAATCATCCCGAATGTAAACCATTAATCCGTCATTCCTATTGAAAAGAGAATTATTGTAAAATAGTTTGTATCCTACTATATTGAATTGTTCAAGTTCGTATATATTGAATGTTTCTGATAGAATGATCACATGTATCTTTTCTAAATCAACTTTTTCTAGATATATCATTAATTCTTCGAAATTTTTATAGATACTTCTTATATTGAAGTGTATTATTCCAAATCGTGAGGGTCCTCCCGTGAAACATACCCCCAACCCAGGCTCACCAACCACAGTCGCCCCCGGCACCCCAATCTGCTCCAAATTCTCTAAAATATTCATGAGATGAAAGGCCACAAAGCGTCTCAAGATCATATCATATGATTATAAATACATCTAAGAAGTTAGACAACAAATGCTCTAATTGTAAGCATCAAACAAATAACTTATCCTAACCCACACATATATTTCAATTGTAATAGTATTCTTTATTAAATGAAAATCACACAGTGAGACTAAGTTTACTTTGTTACATATTCTAACCAAAATCTTTTCTTATCTTAAACTCCCTTAAGATTCCCAGTGACAAATTGTTAATCTTGTTTTCATTTTTCAGTTGAAATGTTAATTTCATCGAGGTTAGTGATTTTTTCTACTTTATCTCCCATTCTTACGAATATATTTCCATATCGAGTGAAAACCAGTCCCTTATCACCCAAATTCTTCCGTAGTGTTTGATACAAATTCAATCTCTTCTTTATTAGATCTTCTGCTATGCCTATTTTTGTTCCTTTCAATTTTCCACAGTTTTTCAATATTGATAGTTTCATATGGTATCTTTCAAAACGTATTATGACAGGACGGGGTTTATTTGATTTTGACCCGACTCTGTAACACTGAACCATGTCTTGCTTCGTTACCTTTAAATTCATTTTATCATTGAAAACTTGTAGAATATTCTCCCTTAAATTTCCTTCTTGTTCCTCCGACAAGTTGTAAACACAAATGTTATTAATTTTTCAGCTTGTTGCAAGTTATCGGTTTTCAGATGGATGGCTCTTATCTCTTCTGTGTTTTTCACCACTGTTCCTTGTAGAATTTCCAATTTCTCATTGACCTTGATCAGAAATTTGTTTACGAATTCTTCATCACATAACATTTCGATCAGGGAATCCTTAATGGCATTTCTTATATCGCCGGTTATTTTTGGGCCCATTTTTCAGGAATATGGAAACTTACTTTGCGAGTGTGTGATATAATTTATTGTCACTTTAACTGTAGTTTTTTTACGATCTAACGAGAGCGGTGCAACTACGATCTGAACATCATGCGTCGCAGATGATGAATATATAAAATTGAACTACAAAAACTAAAAGTTACTGTTGTCATATTTTGAGTGTTTTTTTCGTGATGTTATTGATTTCAAAATGATCTTGCCTTCTCATCGATTTGTGGTTTATTTTTTATTTTTTTTTAATTTATTTATTCATGACTCTTAAACAGCAACATGCAGAGCCTACATTCTTATCAATTATTTTTCATAATCAACAATAATTTATATCTTTCCTGTAAAAAAAAAAGTACTCATCATTTTATTTCAATATCCGAAATTGAAACGGTGAAACGATATCTAATCCATACATTTCCAGGACGAAATGCAAAGAACTTACCGAAGAGGAGGAAATCGAAGAAGAGATAAAAGAACTATTCACAAATTACCACTCGGTAGATTTCGCTGACATGCAACCACGGCTTCAGCTAACAGACGATCCTGAATCCGCAGAAAGCAAGGAAGACAAAACCATCGAGATATCCTACGAGGATTTGAAGTTTGTCGCTGATTTACACTGCACCCTGGTTAGGAATTTCACTAAGTCAGAGTGGCTGAAACCGGAGAATAACAGGAGTGTTTTTTGTGATTTCGTTCACCCCCTCATGCAGAAGTTCAAAGTGTTCCGACACCTTTTAGACAAATGTGTCAGGTCTCTGGATTATAACATGGATAAAGAACTTTTTGGGAGTTTCAGCGTATTGCTTGGTGTTGTTCAGAAGTATGGAAAGGAAGATGCATTAGGTAAGATTTTTGATGGTGAATAACTGAAAATGAAATGAGTATTCATTAATGAATGATCCAAAAAGAGGAGCAAAATTTAATTGGAACTGTTTTGCGAGTGCTGATTTGTAAATTTCGTTCTTTTCGCCACATCCTGTAGAAAAACACAATGTTAGAATATTTCATTCTTATTTCATTCCATCACTGTTTTCAGTTATATTTATTGAAGTGTTCAAAATCGGGGTTGTTCTGATTTTGTAAAATACTGTTTAGGACTGTATCCAGATAATTGAGTTGGAGATGGTAGTGAAAAAACATTGACATCATTCACAATCATAAAATGAATAAGTCGCCCGCATGAAGTTAATACAGTAAAAAATACAAATATTAAAGTAATCTATAAACTCAGAGTGAATTATTCAACTGAACACAGAGGTAATCTAGAGATGTTCAAAATGAGAGGTCAGATGAAGTCAGACTTAGACTTTGAGATGGCTCCATTAATTCAAAATTTAACACAGCATTTACAGTGATAGAAGCAATTGAAATGGATGCGAGAGCCTCTTCATTTCATCAGAAAAACAGAAGGTTGAATAATGAATTGTTAGAGTAGGCTGAGTTGTAATAAAAGTGAGATCAGGCCTTAGAGGAGATACGTGTATTGAAAACTTAGTAGGGCTTCATTGAGATTATTACAATGTGAGAATATCATGATTGAGAATTCAATATTTATGATCTATAACGTTGGTCTGTAAGAGAAGGCTAATTAATCAATTGAGACGACATTTACAGTGACAAACTGCTTTTAGTAAGCAGGGTTAGTGTTCATCAGAAAAATAGAGGCTACAATTGAAAATTATGAGGAATATAACATGAGAGTACTATGTATGAATTAAAACCACCTTTCGAGAAAGCAGAAGGCTTGAGATCTTACTTGCTAAGTGCTTCAGATGAATGAAATTGAGAATTTCCCATGTAAAATGAGGAGATCATACCAGTTGAATGGTTTTATCAATATTTGAGGAAACCGCTCAAGGTGAAGCAGGGACTGAGACTGTCAATCAGGTTCAATGTTTGAGCCACTTGATCGTTCGAATACTTCAGAGAAGTTCACTTGGTTTTATTGAGAGAGAGAGAAGACTGATCTCATGATTCACCTTTGCTGTTGAGGATTTTCATTCAACTTTAACTCGAGAACAATAATCAGCAAGTGTTATGAGAAGTGAATAGTTGAGAAATGAGATGAATTGATTAAGATAATCAGATGCACATGAGAATATAACAAATCAGTATTTATTACCACAGAGAATGTTCACTCTTGGAGCAAGCAATGACATGTTGGCCTCCTGTCACGGATTCATTTAACATCTGTCAAATTTCATGAGATAGAAAACAGTTCTGCCAATCAATGTTTTTCAAAACAAAAATTACTATACGACAATATTTCATTAATTTCGATAAAAATTCAGCGAATAAGAGAAAATAATGTATGATACTCGTACAGAAGGCTCATTCTAACACTTGTTCATTCTAAAACTCGCCACTTCGTGGCTCGTTTTGGATTTTTTTAACTCTTGTAAGAATATAAATGCCTTCTGCACTTGTATCATAAATAACTATTCTGACATTTGAATTCTTCCCTTTGTAACAACTTGGTATATTTCAGAAGACCGAGAAGGGTCTCCAACCAGAAACCCCAAAAACCAGTTCCCAGATTTCTATAAAGACTCAGATGTAGACGAAGTGAAGTCGTGCTACCACATTCTTGAGGAGTTGAGGCTCAGAATTGAAGAACTGCTAGACGAGTGGCCCGAACAACCCACGTTGAAAACTGTAAGTCGAAATAAAAATTTAAATATCAAAAAATAATTAAAGGAACGGAAAAATTTTTCAAATTTTTTGGTGTTTTTCAACAAGCTGTATCTCAGTGAAAAATGGTCGTATGAGAATTAGAAAAATCAAATGTTGAAGCTTGAAGACTCTCGTTTCTGAATTTATTGGTTAACAAGTTTTCAGAGTATCGGTAGCATTGCAATACTCAGATAAAGCACGAAGAAAATTTTTTTCAAATTTGTCAATTTTTTTTTTGCTCTACGCACATGGAAAAAGTTTTTTCAGTTCAACTAATGCAAAGGCCGCATGGCCTGTTTATTTAGCTCTAATATGATTTTCACTACTCTCGGAAATGACCATTTGTCTTCGAGATATCCCATTTTGAATGCAAAAGGACCCTTTTTCGCTCAACTGCCAATATCTCCTGAACTATTGGAGGCCTAGCAAACCAACAGCCGGTTTCTTTTTCTGCAGAAAATTTCCTACAAAAATCGTTTATGTCTGATTGAAAAAATTTTTTTTCACCTGTAACGGTAATGTGAAAAAAGAGCAAGAAAATGCCATTTTGCCATTTGTTGGTTAACAGACTGTATCTTCGTCAATATTGGGGGAAAACTAAGGTTATGAAAAAATGTTACAGCCTAATTTACCCCAAAGGCCCTTTCAAATCGGTAGATCGATCGATTCAGCGGTTTTCCTGGACCAATTGATTGAACATTTTGTAAAATTCAGAGAACAAGGTTTTCGTTCTTCGAAATGGAATGGTTTGGAGATTATAAGATTTTAAAATCTCGAATATTTGAAAATACCTTTTTTACGATTGAAAAAAAATTTTGAATTATGTTGTGAAAATATAGAGAAAAAATTTTTTTTCACTGAAAGAAAATGTTTTTTCCGATATTTTCAGAATCATTTTCTTTCCTAGGAAAAAGGGGGCATTTCTGACTCACCTCCACTGAAGCTAAGGAAACATCCAAACCGCTATTTTCTCCAAAAAAAAAGGGATTGAATGAATTCAAAGTTTATACTACTACGCTGAGTGATAGAATTGTTCCGTTTTCTGTAAAGCAATTTTTTTCAGTTACAATTCAAATTTTTTTATCGATATTTTCAGAACATTATTCAACAGTTTTTTTCAATCCTACAAAAGGCATTTTCAAATATTCGAGATTTTTGAAAAAATTTTCTTCAATTTTTTCATAATCTCCAAAACATTCCAAATTGAGTAAAAAGTGAAAAAAACTGATTTCTGAAAAGACAAGGTCAACTTTAAAGAACGAAAATCTTGTTACCTTAATTTTTCCAGAATTTCAATCAATCGGTCCAGAAAAACCGCTGAATCGATCGATCTGCCGATTTGAAAGGGCCTCTGGCGTAAATTAGGCTGTAAAATTGTCTTATAACCCCTTAGCTTTTCCCCTTATATTGACGAAGATAGAGTCCGTTAACCAAAAATGGCAAAATTGCATTTTCTTGCTCTTTTTTCACATTACCGTTACAGGTGAAAAAAAAATTTTTTCAATCAGACATGGACGATTCTTGTAGAAAATTTTCTGCAGAAAAAGAAACCGGCTGTTGGTTTGCTAGGCCTCCAATAGTTCAGGAGATATCGGCAGTTGAGTGAAAAAGGGTCCTTTTGCATTCAAAATGGGATATCTCGAAGACAAATGGTCATTTCCGAGAGTAGTGAAAATCATATTAGAGCTAAATAAACAGGCCATGCGGCCTTTGCATTAGTTGAACTGAAAAAACTTTTCCCATGTGCGTAGAGCAAAAAAAAATTTGAGAAATTTGAAAAAAATTTTCTTCGTGCTTTATCCGAGTATTGCAATGCTACCGATACTCTGAAAACTTGTTAACCAATAAATTCAGAAACAAGAGTCTTCAAGCTTCAACAGTTGATTTTTCTAATTCTCATACGACCATTTTTCACTGACATACTACAGCATGTTGAAAATTCGGAAAATTTTTCTGTGCTTTCAATTGTCGCAGGAAGTATAGATAACAACTCAACGTATTTTCCAGATCGTCGAAGTCATAAACAGAATCTACAACTTCAACATCAACAGTCCAGTGTCGAGATTTTTGACAGGTTTCGAGATACTGTTGAACAAATGTCACGAGTGGGAACAAGTGGCGCACTCTGGCGTGAGCTTGAGTCAGTTCGAGCAGAACATCATCCAGCAGATCATCGCTTGGAGGAAGAAAGAGCTGGCCATGTGGAAGAACTTGTTGAATTCGACATTTGAAAAGTGAGTTAATTTCCTTTCTATTCTTCTCGAATTCCACACGCGGAAATTATTCCTTTGTGGAATTTTAAGTTTGAGTTTATTTATCCAGAATGGAATTGTAAATTATTGTATTTGATTGTGGTTGTACTAATAAACATACACTGCGCGAAAAAATTAACGCACATTCTGAAAATCTCAATTTTAATGAAAGTTAACTCTACATTGACTTTATAACTTATTTTTTATGTTCTCTCGGGAAGGTTTTGAACGAAACAAGACACATTAATTATGAGAATAATTCAGGATTTCACCAATCTTATGTGAAAGAAGAGAAATCAACAATTTTCAAAATACTGAAACGCTGATAAGTGTTTTAATACTTGGTATTTCCACCCCTTGCGTTAATTACAGCTCGGCAACGACGGTTCATACTCAAAATGAGTGATCTTAAAATGTTCTGATCCAATCCTTCCCAGATTTCTCCTAGTTGGATTCCTAAGTCATTAAGCTGAATGATTTTCTGAACTTGTCAGCCTTCTATTGAGGTTGTCACAAACCTGCTCAATCGGATTGAGATCTGGACTTCATGCTGGTCATTCCATTCGAGAGACTTCAACCTCTTCAAGGTACTCCTGAACGATGCGAGCACGATGGGGTCTGGCATTATCGTCCATAAAAATTAAATTTTTACCAATGTATGGGGCAAATGGCACTACATGCTCTTCAAGAATGTTCCTTATATACTTATCAGCATTCATAGCTCCTTTATCAACGACCACTAGGTCTGTGCGAGCAGTCAAATATATTCCACCCCATACCATAATCGATCCTCCCCCGAAACCAGTAGTATTCAGGAAATTGCACTGAGCATATCTTTCATGTGGAGGTCTGTATACAAGGGAATGTCGATCACAATGGTAGAGGCAGAATCTAGACTCATCTGTGAAGAGAACTCTTTCCCAATGGATATGCTCTCTCGCAAAATCCAAACGCGCCCTTCAATGGGCTGGGGTAAGAGCTGGGTCTCTTGCCGCGACACGAAGCCTTAAATTATATTCTCTGAGGCGATTTCTTATTGTCTGAGTGCTAATTTGCACCCCATGAGTTTGCTCAAGCTGATTTCGAAGGAGGCGAGCGGTTGCAAACCGTTGTCTCAACGAAGAAACTCTCAAGTAACGTTCTTGAATGGCAGTTGTTACCCGTGGTCTACCCTGTCCTGGTCTTCTGACATTCATACCTGTCTCCCTAAATCGCTGCAACATTCTGGACACACTTGTATGGGAAACTCCAAACGTTTCTGCAATTCTTGTGTATGTCCACCCTTCTTCTCGCAAAACTACCGCTTGGGCACATTCCTCTTAGGTCGAATTGCGTGTTTCGCATTGCATAGCGATCGAGTGTAGAAAATCAAACGAAAGAAAAACTATTGATCACAAGAATCGATCGAGAACAACTGATTTTAGAATGGAGCCAATAAATTCAAAAACTGATAATATAATCTTTTTTTATTCCTGCTGGGAAAAACATCTGTATTGAAGAAAAACGTTGAAAGTGGATAACATATGCATGCATACTTCTGATAAAAATAATTATCATTGAGAACACCTTCAGTTGTAGAATAAATTTTGGATTTCCATAATGTGCGTCAATTTTTTTGCGCTGTGTATCTGATTTGAAAAAAAAAATTCAACGAATTATTTTCGCAGGCTGAACAGTTCCAGGGCAAAGTGGTGGTTGTACCTTTTCAGGGTAACGGAACAGTTCATAGTGGAAAAGCTCTTCACGGTGGAGGAGTTGATAACGACCTTACAAAGGTTTGTGACAAACTCAAGCATCGCAGAATTCCAAATGAGGTTAGACCTCCTTCATACCTTCCACTGCTTCGCCGTGAATTTCAGGGATCCGGAGCACCTCAGCGAAGCTCGGATTTATCAGAATGTCCTGTGGAATCTCCATCAGTATTACGATCAGTTCAGGGATTGCGTCGCGATGAAAATCAAGGAGCTCAGGGCCCCAGTTGAGAAGAAATTGAAGGATTATGTTAAGATTGTTAAATGGAAGGATATCAGCTATTGGTCTGTGAAGGAAACCGTGGATAAAACGCACAAAATTCTTCACAAGCACGTCAGGGAGTTTAAGGTGAGTTCATTTGTCTAATTGATTGAAAATTGTCTTATGAAAAAATTTGTTGTTGTTGTTCATTCTGCCACATCTTGTAGCATAAATGAAATCCTTCTAGAATTTTCATGGTTTTCATGGTGATATCTGTCAATTACATGTTGGCCTTCTGTCACATCTGTCAAATTTATGAGAGAGATAACAGTTCTGCCAATTAATACCTTTCAATACAAAAATCACTAAAAGATGTTTATGGAAATATTCCGATAAAAATTCAATGAATTAAGGAAATTAACGTATAATATTCTTACAGATGGCTTATTCTAACACTTTTTCATTTCGTGGCTAGTTTTTGAATTTTGAAATCGTGGAATAAGTAGTTTCTTCTTCTTGCTCTGAATGACTTCTTTGGGTGCTTCAAATTGTTTTTTCCCAATTTCAGAGTATCATGACACAACCAGTGGTCAAGTTCCTGATCCATACCAACACCAACGGTAACAAGGAAGAAAATGTCGGTATCTGGGACAGACCACAGAGGCATTCTCCGAAGAAATATCACTACACCATGGATGCTTCGAATTATGTGGCGATAAAGGCGATTTTTAAGGTAATAAAAACAAATAAATAACTGTATTTAAGGCCATTGACTTAAGTCCCTCAGCCCAATGAAATCAATCAATCAAATTAAAGTCAGTTACAAAAAAAAAAGAATGTATGAATATGTAGGTGTTCATGATGTCGCATCTTGATTGCTTCTTAGTTTTTCTGAAGTGTACAGGTACTAATAATAATAATTTGTTCATTTCACTCTTTACAAAAAAAAATTACCTTTCCGAAGTTTGAGTTTGCTCTGCCTAAGGTTTCGCACCGTATTTATGAATAAAGATGACACATCCCTAAATTCTGTTACAAAAAAAAACTAATATTTATAGTTGGTAATATACAGGGTTATTCACGAATTTGGCTCTATAGAATATTTTTAGGAAAGACACAAGATTCAGGATTGAAATTCTAAAGGTGGGCTTCAAGTAAGAAGACGATTTCTCCTAAATTTTTCTAGGACTTCCGGTTTTTCCGGAAGTGACATCAACTGTCGTTTTTCGAATATTTTATTGCATAAATAGATTCTCCATTGAATTCTGAGTTCTTCTGATTCCAAAAGTTTGAATTTTCCCGAGAAAATTCTCTTTGAATGAAGAAATACGAAAAAAAAAATTCAAAATTGAACTCTGTTGAAATACAGACAACTTCAAGGTTTTTCCATTAGAAATTCTCATTTTTGAGAATCTCCTAGAAAAAAGGCTGATGCTTCTTTTCCGATAGCGTGATTTTCAGAGTATGATACAGGAGGTCACAAATTCCTTGTCAAAGTTAGAAGTGAAGAAACATCAAAAAATCGTTTTTTTCAAATTGGAACCCCATTTTTTGAAGCATTTTCGAAATCTTCGTCAAAATATAAATGGAGCATACATACCTCCAAGATTTTCATCCCAAAATGAATATTTTTCGAGATATTCAGGAAAAACGATTTTGTCTTCAATTTTCAATCTCATTCCGAATGTGTTTTTTTACTGGAAAATAATTAGCGGTCAAATAAAATTTTTGGAAATCTGTTATCGAGAAAATAATTTCTATAGTTCGGTAAGGAGGGAGAGCAACAATTGGTTCAAAGTTCTCAATGTGAGTATTAGTGACGTCAACGTAAAAAATTGTCAGGAATGCAGACGAAAATAATTTGTAATAATTTTTTTAACTTTTGAAAGAATAATTAACAGAACATGTAACAATTTCATTACTGAAAATTCAAATTTCCCTTCCATAACAAAAGAGAAATTCTCCAGAATTTGCTGAAATTATCCTAAGCTTTAAAAAATGAAGAAAACCTGAACTTGTCTGAACTATAAGAAAATATTTTCTCGATGAAAAATTCAAAAATTTCAGTTGACCGTTAATTATTTTCCAGTAAAAAACACATTCGGCATGAGATTGAAAATTGAAGACAAAATCGTTTTTCCTGAATATCTTGAAAAATATTAATTTCGGGATAAAATTCTTGGACGTATGCTCCTATTATTTTTTGACGAAGATTTCGAAAATGCTTCGAAAAAATGGAATTGGAAAAAACGATTTTTTGATGTTTCGTCACTTCTAACTTTGACAAAGAATTTGTGACCTCCTGTATCATATTCAGAAAATCACGCTATCGGAAAAGAAGCGTCAGCCTTTCTTCTCGGAGATTCTCAAAAATGAGAATTTGTAATGAAAAAACCTCGAAGTTGTTTGTATTTCAACAGAGTTCAATTTTGAGATTTTTTTTTCGTATTTCCTCATTTAAAGAGAATTTTCCAGGGAAAATTCAAACTTTTGGAATCAAAAAGACTCAGAATTCAATGGAGAATTTATTCATGCAATAAAAAATGGGTCTTCCCATTTGAAAAACGAAAGAAGAATTTCAATCCTGAATCTTGTGTCTTTCCTAAAAATATTCCATAGAGCCATATTCGTGAATAACCCTGTATCTTTCTCTATTTCTTTTTTTGTTTCAATTGACTTAATCACTGATTTATTATTTCAGATTCATACTGAGTAAAACTAAACACAAATTCACTAAATTCAAATTTTTCCAAACCATGTCAATTGTACTACTTCAATATGGTAATTTTCTTGTTTTAACGATAATTTTTTTCAGAATGTCGAAGTACCTGCAGAATTGCCTCCAGCCCACCAAGAGGGTGGAGTCTTATCCAAAATGAATTCGTATTTCAACAAGTCGAGAACACTATGCAAAGACATCGTCGAAGCTACGAAATACCCAGATTTAGTTAAGGACATGGATGAGTTTGTCGCTGAACTGATCCAAACCAGTACCCATCTCCAGAACTTAGAGGTTCGTCTAAACTTCATAAAAACAAGATATATTTCAATGATCATCAATTAACAATCTGTAAAATTTTAGGTCGACACAACTCTACCTAAAAACAAACAAAAATCGCAAGCCAAGAATATCCTACAGCAAAAACACAGAGCCCTAGCTGATCTCTTCAAGACCCTTGGCAAGATGGGCCTGTCGTTTAAAACAGGCATCGTGGACAATTCGACCAAGAACTGCTTGGAAGAATTCACCCTTAAACCTTTGGATCTATCTGCCAGTTTCGGACATTTCGGGAACAACAGGAATGATGACAAGATTCTGACCATTTGGGACTCTTGCGAACTGTACTTCTTGAGATCCCTGATCCGCTTCAACACTCTGGAATCCGCCGTGTTGCAGCCTGCCAAAGATCTGGGCGTGAGCAACATCGAGAGATGTCAGGGATACACAGCACATCTCCTGGTAAGTCACTATGATTTGATTTGATTAATATTATTACTAGGAATGCTGCTGTTGCAAATGTTGAGCGGAGCGGCGTTACTATACTCTAGGGCAGCGTTCACAAACTTACTCAGAGAGTAGAGTGAGAGTATGGCCATATGATCAGAAATATTCTTTGGTCTTTACTCCACACTCGTCGTTCACAAACTTACTCTGACAAATGTCATTCAGAATTCAAACATGTGTATAGGTTATGAATAATACTTTTGCATCATATACATTTTTTATTCATCATTTTTATATTGAATTGTTGCTATCATGAATGAATAATAGAAGTTTAAGAAAAAAATTCTCTCTAGTCGTACATTTTCAGTTGTGTCTTCGCAGTATAGTCAATTTTTATTTTATTTGAAAGCAGAGCACAACCGTGTTTTTTTTATGATTGTGAGGAAACTGATAAATGTTCTCAGGACTTTGAATTACTTTTAATGAGACAGGAAGAATGAAGAAGGATATTATTGTCTATAATCTTCTCTTGCAAGCAGAAAATTAAGAATGTTATTACATGTTTTGTTGTTTTATTGACTCTACGCCAGAAAAAAATTAAATACTTCGTAACAAAAAATAGTTTCATTTGAGAAAGCTAACAAAAAGAAGTTAAAAAAATATTGTATGAAAGATAAAGCAAAATATGAATGAACCTTGACAAATCTAAACTCTCGAATATAACAAAATATCAACGTAGATTCCAAATTAGGTACAAAAAACAGTTATTGTGGGACTTTTCATGTCTCGATTTATTTGAACTTGAACGGACCACTCTAGGTTCTGCAATACAGGGAAAAACTTTTTTTTCTTTACCATTATCTCTTGGTAAAGTTCACTTTGAACTTCGTTAATTCACTGCTAGCAATTTCATTAAATTTATTAATCATCAAAGTAATTCTTTCCAATATTTCTTTATTTCACAGAATAGTTGTTTCACTTGTAAAATTAATTGTTTCGTATTTCGTTATTGAAATGAAACAAAACCAGAAATAAATACTTATTTGAATAATATTCAAATTTCAAAAAGTACGCGGGAGCAGGACAGAATGAAAATCGTACGTCACAACTGTCAGAGTATGTGTTTACTCTCCCAAATAGCAGAGTATGCAGAGCTTACTCAGAGGAAGTTTATGAACGCTCACAGAGTATACTCCGAGGAAGACAAAGCAAGTTTGTGAACGCTTCAGAGTAAGGGGACCTTACTCTGAGTAAGTTTATGAACGCAACCTAATTGTATTATACAGGGTGATTCATGACTATTGGGACATAGGCTAAGGGCAGATTTTTTGGACCAAAATATGGCGATAGGACCAAATATACCTGAATGAAATATTGCTGCGGAAAAAGATAGAGGGCGTTAAAGTTGATTTTTTTTTCCTTTTTCGCTAATATTTTCACTGTGTATTTTTTCATTCGTTTTTAAGAAAAACACAATTGAACAGTTCAGAGCATCGGAAGGGGACTTGAAGTAACGATTCATTTATTTTATTCATTCATTTCGACGATAAAGCATAATTAAAACAATGTAACTTAAAAAAAATGAACTTAAATTAAAGGTTCTACGTGGCCTCCTCTGACTTCTATGCCTTCTCTGATTCTTTCAATAAAGGACTTTCAAGCTTCGAAGATAATATTATTCTGTCCCCTTGTACAATTAGCCGTGAAAATTATTACCAGTTAAATTATTAGCAAGAAACGAAAAAACAAATTTAATTTTAACGCCCTCTATCTTTTTCCACAGCAATATTTTATTGAGGTATATTTGGTCCTATCGCCATATTTTGGTCCAAACAATCTGCCCTTAGCCTATGTCCTAATAGTTATGAATCACCCTGTATAAAACGAAGTCGGCCATTTTGTTGGTTACACCATTTATAACTCAAGATTGGATGAACTGTTTGTTATGAAAGATTTTTTTTATTCTTCTACGTCGGGGTTAACATAAAATACATTCAAAGTCTGAAAAATTTGATGAAATGGAAGTCATCTGATAACATTAAAACATTAATTAAATTCAAATCAATTAAAATAATTCATTACATTTAATTTAATTGAAATAATTTATTAAATTTCCTTGAATTTATTTTGATTAAAATAATCAATTTATTACGAATTGATTACTTTATTTCAATTTTTATTATTTTACTATTTGATTCAATTAATTTACAGTTTATTCTGAATCAACCGGTTGCGGTGACTATATTTGTATTTCCAGTTAAAATTTTTAAGATCCTTATTTCAGATCATTTGATTTTAATTTCTTTTCTAGAGTTTATCGAGACAGCAAAAGTCCGAAATGATCGAGATGAGTAGGAGCGTATACTATCTAAGGCACTGTTTCAACAACTTATCACGTTATTGCAACAGCAATGAATTCTTGGAAACCGAATACTTGGAAAACTTGAGTAACGTAATGAAGAAACTAACAGTGGTTTCCAAACAGTATAAAGTCATATTGAATACATTCCCAGAGGAGGATGTGTTGAATATAACGCAAATTCAAGTGATAGAGCTACATGAGAAGAAAGATTTTCCTAAGTACAAGTATGATTCTGGTTGGAATAAGTTGTTTTCATCCTTCAATACCATCTTGGAGGTCTCGAATAAGATACAGACCATCATAGCTAGATGCCAGTCGAGAGTTCCTTGTTTGGAGTTTGATTGGAAGCAGCCTAAGATAATTCCTGTAGAAGACGGACAACTTATTTCTTCTAACTTGGAAGTTATCCTGGAGAAATCTAGAGATATTTTAACACTTATTAGTGATACTCATCTCCAAAACAGCTTGAAATGGTTGTACGACGAAGTTATGATGGCTAAAGATGCATTTAATTTGAAATCTTCTGAGATCGAAGAAGCAGATGTGAATAAACTCAAAGCAAACATCGAGCAAAGCTCCTCGAAAATGCTACTCGTGATACAAGAAACATACAAGAAATACTCGAAAACGAAACAAACTGAAGACGCAGGTAAAGACGATAAACAAAATAATCTAGAAGAAGAACATTTAAGAACGAAGTTGGTGGAGAGTTTACTGAGCGACATTGAAGAACTTAATGCCAAGAACGTTTTAAAATCGGTCAAGAAAGTAACAGAATGTTTATGTTCTGGAGATTTGGCGTTAAGCGAGAACTGCAAGATTATAACTAGTCAATATTTATCTTTGCTGGAGCAAATTATATTGCTGTATCAATATTTCCTAACCCAACAAGTGTCATCGTACAGAGTGACTTGTAAACTCAATTCTGTGCTCTTGAACATCTTCATCGAACTGGCAGGAAAGGTAAGTTTTAACTTTAATGAATAGTTTCAGGCTTTCACAACCGGATATACTGACATTAAGAGAGTCTTCCGGGCTTATTGGCCGTGGTCTATTAGGAATTATTTCACCTACAACTGCGGTAGGCATCTTCAGAGGATTCTTGGTCTGAGGTTGTAACTCGACCGCTGAATTTCCGAAAGTGAGCTGGATTCGATCCGTTGGCCCAACTTATACCCTGATCATTGGCGAGAGAAGGTAGTGGGTTTACGCGCGCGATGTTGATTGGTCCATCGCTCCCACTTCGTATTGGCTTGATTTTGGTCTTTTCGAACACCGGCAACCATGCGCTATGTACCAAAAGAGTTTCTTTCCTTCTGTTCATGTTGTTCTTATGTTCGTTTATCTCAATGGCTTCCATGTTCATCCTAGGATAGAAACTTTTGATGTTCGAAATAGCCTCTGCCTTTGAGAAAACAATATTGTGTCCATCTGTTAGAGCATGTTCCGCTAGTGCGGATTTTTCTGTCTGGTTGAGTCGACAGCATCGTTCATGCTCCTTGATTCTCGTATTGATACTTCGCTTCGTTGTACCAATGTAAACTTTGCCGCAGTCACAAGGTATCCTGTAAATACCGGGTTGAGAGAGTGGGTCGACTTTGTTTTTGGTAGTTCTGATCATTTGGCCAAGTTTTTGAGTTGGCTTATAGACGGTCTGTATATTGTGCCTCTTTAGTATTCTTCCAATTCTATCGGTGACCTTGGGGATATATGGTAAGATAGCTCTTCCATTGGGGGTGAGTTGTGATGTTTCATCATCACGTGAGGAATGTTTCGGTCTTATTGCCCTCTGAATTTCCTTAGCATTATATCTGTTAGCAACGAATGCATGAACTTGATCATTTACAGCATGCATTCGTCGCTAACGGATATAATGCTAAGAAAATTGAGAGGGCAATAAGACCGAAACTTTCCTCACGTGATGGTAACACATCACAACTCACCCCCAATGGACGAGCTATCTTACCATATATCCCTAAGGTCACTGATAGAATTGGTAGAATACTGAAGAGGCACAATATAGAGACCGTCTATAAGACTACTCGAAAACTTGGCCAAATGATCAGAACTACCAAAGACAAAGTCAACCCACTCTCTCAACCCGGTATTTACAGGATACCTTGTGACTGCGGCAAAGTCTACATTGGTACAACGAAACGGAGTATCAATACGAGAATTAAGGAGCATGAACGATGCTGTCGACTCAATCAGATAGAGAAATCCGCACTAGCGGAACATGCTCTAACAGATGGACACAATATTGTTTTCTCAAAGGCAGAGGCTATTTCGAACATAAAAAGTTTCTATCCTACGATAAACATGGAAGCCATTGAAATATATAAATATAAGAACAACATGAACAGAAGGGAAGAAACTCCTTTAATACATAGCGCATGGTTGCCGGTGTTGGAAAAGACCAAAATCAAGCCAATACGAAGTGGGAGCGATGGACCAATCAGCATCGCTCGCGTAAACCCACTACCTTCTCCCGCCAATGATCAGGTTATAAGTTTGGGCAACGGATCGAATCCAGCATCACTTTCGGAAATTCAGTGGTCGAGTTAAAACCTCAGACCAAGAATCCTCTGAAGATGCTTACCGCAGTTGTGGGTGAAACGTTAGGTGAAATAATTCCTAATAGACCACGGCCAATAAGCCCGGAAGACTCTCTTAATGTGAGTTTTAACTTTCTATGGGGTAGGAAGAAAAACTAACAATTTTTGTTTCTTCAGGGATTCTGCGTACCACCAGAACTCTCTGACGAGGAGCAAGGTCCGGGCAAACCCTCCGACGGCATGGGTCTCGGAGATGGTTCCGGAGAAAAAGACGTATCGGACAAAATAGAATCTGAGGATCAACTCGATGATGCTCAAGTGGAGGGTAAGGAAAAAGAAAAAGGGGAAGATCCGGACTGCAAAGAAGAGGACAATGCCATCGAGATGAACCAAGATCTGGACAGCAAAGTCCAAGACGTCGAAAAAAAAGAAAACGAAGATGAAGATAGCGATGAAGATAATGATGATGCTGAAGAACTGATGGATAAGACGGAAAAGGATAGCGAGAAATTGGAGAAGGAGATTTGGGAGTCTGACGGGAGGAGGATGAAGATGAAAAAGAGGAAGAAGAAGGTAATCAATTTAATGAACTTTTTTTATTTTCATTTTTTTCGTTTATTTATTCATTAGCAAATTACATAGTTTTCTTATATTATAATATATCCCTACCTATTACTAAATTGATAAAAAAAAGAAAAAAAAAATATAATCCTCGCATAAATATTAACTCGCAAATACTTGATAACAAAAACAAAATTGGCTCAGATTATATTCTACAATTTGCCAACAATTTGGTGCACAATTTTATTTGAAATATTGTGTGTGCACCTAAGTCAAGATTAATAATTCACATCCAGAGGTTGTAATATGTACTTAATAAACAAATTGTTTTGGTTTACACAAAAATCCCAAGTAAAAAGAAAAAACAATTAAGATGAAAACTCTCAAACCAGACAATTATACTCGAATATGACAGCAAGATCTCTGAAGCTTGAGGCTGTCAGGCAGGTCATTGGTAGGTATCTATTGAAATATTGTCTGGGAGGTCTTTGCATATTCCTGAAAATTTAATTTGGGTTTTCTTTCCCAGTCTCTGAAACAAGAAACAGTTAGAAGATTTTTTCAATAATAGAAGAAAGCCCCCTGCGTAAAAATTTGAGCACTAATTTGTCAGGGGCCAAAACTTTACAAGAAGAAATTGTTGCCTAACAATGAACAAAAAAAAACACTTTGAACTCTGAAGCGTAACGTTTCGGAGTCTAAATCAGACTATTTCGTCAGACAATTTCAAGTTTTTATACAACTTCGTAGAATCGTGACAATATTTTGATTTTCTAATTGACAATATCGATAACTAGATGTTGATATCGTTATTTTATTTCAAAATTCCCTGAAACCAGTTCTTTTTTCAATACATCCATCCAAATTCGATCTATTCCTACCGAACAATTGGCGAGATTATTAGCCTCATCCAACAAAATACAAGCTGACTCCTTGATTTTTCTTTTATAATTATCAGGTTCCGTCATTATAATTTTTGTGCCATTCAAATCCAACATGTGATTGCCGGTATTGGAACACACATGATCTGCTATCTGCGATCTACCAATATCTCAATTTTTTATGTTGTTTTTATGTTCACGTTTTCTAATTTCTAATGGTCTCGATGTTTCTCCTGTATAAGATTTCCCACAAATACAAGGAATGTTGTAAATACAATTTCTTGATTTTTGGTTCTCATTCAAAGGTTTAGTTTTTGCTAATAAAGATCGTAAATCATTTTTTGTTTTGATAACAGTTCTTATGTTGAATTTAGAACCAATTCTTTTAAGTTTTTCTGAAAGTCATGAAAATAAGGAATCAAATTCATTGAAATTGGTTGTTCTTGACGGTTTTTTGTTGGTTCCTGATTGTTATTATCATTTTGTCTCAAAATTGTTCCCTCTTAATTTGAAATAGTTTTTTCTATGAAATAGATTATCCTCAAGAATATCTTTATTGAAATTAATTTCGTATATCAGTTGTCGATGAAATTCATTGCGCTCTATCATAAAGTGTTTTTATAATACCTCTTTTAACACTCATTTGTTGATTAGGATAAAAATTTAGATATTGATTTGTGTGTGTCTTTTTTCTGAACACACTTGTTTCAAAATGATTTGGAAATTCTCTTATCGAAACATCTAAGAAGGAAAGTACATTATTTTGTTCCAACTCCATTGTGAATTTTATTGTAGGTTCTTTATTATTGATATGAATTTTATCAATTCTTTTCTGCCATGTTGCCAAATTACCAAAATATCATCGACATAACGCCACCAAGTCTTTGGTTTCAGCGAATATTTTTCAATATGGTTTTCTTCAAAAAATTCCATGAAAATGTTCCTCACCATTGGTGAAATCCATTCATACTTTTAAAGAATAAGGTATTATGTTAATTTTTTCTTTAGGAAATCAAGAAGAAGAAACTGCGAATGACGGTGAAGACGAGCACGACCAACAAATCGGAGCTAAAGAAAAAGAGTCGAAGAACCAACCAAAAGATAAAGAGGAACCAGGCGATGAACAAAAAAGTGAGAAAAAAGAAAATGAGTTAAACGAGGAACCTGAAGTAGATGAACAAATGAATCCTTATCATAAGGATTTGCCCGAACCTCCTGAACCGGAACCAATGGATCTACCAGATGATTTACAATTGGATGAAGGGGAAGCCGAAGATAAAGAAGAAAAACCGGAAGAAAACCCATTCGACATCGATGCCATGAAAGGTAAAGTTTTTAAACACCAAATTATCCAGCCAATTAGCTAATCACGGCATACTAAATCTAACAGGCCGGAAGGTTAGACGTTGCCGTTGTTACCATCGGAGTGTCAGGTAGCATAAGTAGATATAGACAGTATACGGTTTTCTTGTGCAATTTACACTGTTTTCGATATAATTTCGAATTTATTTCAATTCACAATCACATAAAGAACTGTAGGACGGAAAACAAAACAGAATTTCGTTTATCTGCGAATGATTTCTTAATATTTTATCGCAAATAATCCAGAACTCACCACGAGGAGGTAGCTGTTGTATTGAGTTTCACAAGATTACAATCAGAATGAAAATTATTCTACTTTCTGAAGCAAATAAAGTAGGTGAATGAAAATCAAAAGAGGAAAAAAAGTCACAAATATACCTGTCACCTAATAACCACTTGAAATTAGAAATGGGTACGTTTACTTCGTCTCTAAATACGACTTCGATTCTCAAATTACTCGAGATCTTAATCCCCGATGATATTTTCGGAAATGCCCCCTCAAAATTCATATTGTAGAACTGAAAAAAGTCATTTTCTTCATGTTGTAAAAAAGTTGAAAATTGTCTTGTCTTCGAAATGACAACAAAAGTCGGAAAATCGATCTGATCTTGTTTGTCCCAACATTTTCATAATGGACTAATTTTTGTCTCCAATCCTCAGAATTAGTTCTTTTCGGAGTAACTGAGGACGTCATGTAACTCGGACAATTTGTAAAAATTGAAGGAAATGCATCAGTTAATTTAGGAATTTTTCGGGGTATATTAATAAGTAAACCTTCAGCGGTTGGATAAGACTTATTTCTCAAAATATGGGAATCTACAAAATGTTTTATACAAACTACACTGTCATCGTTGATTTTAAAACTACTTTCTCTATGAATTGCGTTAAGCCATTTTCTTCTCCTCGCGGGATCTTTCGGAAATCTAAATACCGACACCTTCTCATTAGTAGATTTATAGTTGCTCTTGCAACCGGGCACTGCACAAGTACGAGGCATAGTACTCAAATCGAAGATTTCCAAATGAAATCTTAATGAATATTAAAATGAAGAACTTTCCTGTTGATCATCCTTCAAGATATGAACGCTAAAAGTAGAAAAATTCAATCACAAACCCGATGCACACTGTTCTTGCAACTGCAACACTCATTTTCACTTTATTTATTGATTGAAAAACCGATCACACGAACACGAAAAAAACACAAACCTTTTTACACGTTTCTCGGTCGAATTTCTGATGCAAACTATCACATGTTACGCTTCAAAACAGGACTGCAAGTGCAAAGTCGTAACACTCTGAGCCTGGTACAACCCTTTGCGGGGGTTCCGGCAACGTCGCATTTTAAAGCAACATTCTGGACTGTCAGATATCGTATTCAGCGAGCTAATCAATATTCTTCCAGAACAAAATATTCCCGAGGAACAGGAAGAAACGACCCCTGAAGATAGCGAAGAGAAGCAAAACGATGAAGTCAAAGATTTCGACAGTGATGACGAGGAGATCAAAAAGGGAGATAGGGAAGAAGAGGCCCAGGATGACGGAGATGAGCAAGAAGAACAAAACCAAGACAACGAAAATGAGAAGGAGAAGGAGGAGAAAGTGGAGGAGAGTAAGATTGAGGATGATACCGATGACGAAAAAGAAGGAGAGGACGAAGAAATGAATGAACAAAGTGCGGCTGATCAAACTCAGAGTAACGAGGATCAGGTGGAAGCTATGGAGGTGGAGGATGCGGAAGCTGCAGATAAGGTGAGAATACTTTAAGGTTATATCGATATATCCAAAGGGGACTCGTCTAAAAAATGAGAATTGTCAATGAAAAAACCTCGAAGTTGTCTGTATTTCAACAGAGTTCAATTTTGAGATTTTCATTTTCGTATTTCCTCATTTTAACTTTTGGATTCAAAAAGACTCATCAGAATATTTCCTAAAAATATTCTATAGAGCATATTCGTGAATAACCCTGTTTTTAATCATTTTATGTTGGCCTCCTGTCACAGATTGATTCATTTTCTGTCAAAGTTTTGATACGGTTCTACCAACCTTCATTTTTCAATGCAAAAATCACGTTAGGTTCATTTTAACACTTGTTCATTCAAATATTCGCCAGTTCTTGGCTAGTTTTGGAATTTTCAACACGTGGAAAAATATCAAAGCCTTCTGCAATTTTATCACAATAGATTGTATTAAACACGAACAGAAGACACTCATATGTCTTCGGTAATGTGTCGGTATAGAGCCATATTCGTGAAAAACCCCGTTTTTAATCATTTTATGTTGGCCTCCTGTCACAGATTGATTCATTTTCTGTCAAAGTTTTGATACGGTTCTACCAACCTTCATTTCTCAATGCAAAAATCACGTTAGGTTCATTTTAACACTTGTTCATTCAAATATTCGCCAGTTCTTGGCTAGTTTTGGAATTTTCAACACGTGGAAAAATATCAAAGCCTTCTGCAATTTTATCACAATAGATTGTATTAAACACGAACAGAAGACACTCATATGTCTTCGGTAATGTGTCGGTATAGAGCCATATTCGTGAAAAACCCCGTTTTTAATCATTTTATGTTGGCCTCCTGTCACAGATTGATTCATTTTCTGTCAAAGTTTTGATACGGTTCTACCAACCTTCATTTTTCAATGCAAAAATCACGTTAGGTTAATTTCAACACTTGTTCATTCAAAAATTCGCCAGTTCTTGGCTAGTTTTGGAATTTTCAACACGTGGAAAAATATCAAAGCCTTCTGCAATTTTATCACAATAGATTGTAGTAAACACGAAGAGAAGACACTCATATGTCTTCGGTAATGTGTCGGTATAGAGCCATATTCGTGAAAAACCCTGTTTTTAATCATTTTATGTTGGCCTCCCATCACAGATTAATTTAGTTTCTGTCAAAGTTTTGATACGGTTCTACCAACCTTCATTTTTTAATGCAAAAATCACGTGAGGTTCATTTCAACACTTGTTCATTCAAAAATTCGCCAGTTCTTGGCTAGTTTTGGAATTTTCAACACGTGGAAAAATATCAAAGCCTTCTGCAATTTTATCACAATAGATTGTATTAAACACGAAGAGAAGACACTCATATGTCTTCGGTAATGTGTCGGTATAGAGCCATATTCGTGAAAAACCCTGTTTTTAATCATTTTATGTTGGCCTCCTGTCACAGATTAATTTATTTTCTGTCAAAGTTTTGATACGGTTCTACCAACCTTCATTTTTCAATGCAAAAATCACGTTAGGTTCATTTCAACACTTGTTCATTCAAAAATTCTCCAATTCTTGGCTAGTTTTGGAATTTTCAACACGTGGAAAAATATCAAAGCCTTCTGCAATTTTATCACAATAGATTGTACTAAACACGAAGAGAAGACACTCATATGTCTTCGGTAATGTGTCGGTTATGTTAATATTTCCAAGTGACGAAATTTCCCTCTACACGAGTCTTTTATTCTCATTTCGAGTGTTGTTCTCACTTCCCATTTCACCACAATACAATAAAACTCGTCAATGAGGAATGTTCACATTTTTCAATTTCTACATATTCCTATTCTCCGTAGAAAATGAAAATATTGCGTCCAAAAATTATTTGAATACTTTAAATAGGGACCGAGATATCGAGTTATAAACATGAGTTCGATGGATCCGTGTGACGTCACTTTACACCCAACGACTTGCGAGGTTCAGTACGTAGGGTCCAATATAAGGGCCTACCGTCTCAAGGAGTGCGATTTGCGAATGTAGTATGACGTCACATCGCCGCGAGGAATTGAATATTCACGGGGTTGTAAAATCCGAACTACTAGGTCTTTTCGACTGAAACAAGAACTAGTGATTTCATATACATATAGGTTATACTGTGACGATGTTTCGATCGATTTTGCATACCTGTGAACATTCCTCATTCTCGGCTATTTTCCTAACGAACGTATCTAATTTCAAAAAATAAAAGAACACAAGACTACGTTTACAATATTTAATAAATTAAACATCTAACAAGTCGACATGTTTCGGGTTTTATCCCATTCTCAAGACTGAAAAGTAAACGCACAAGTCAAAGAAATAAACATCAAACAACAGATGTTAAAACCGGAGATAAGCGGAAACCTAATTGATCGTTCACAATTGGTTGTTTATATTTTGAAGCAGAAGATATTTCCAAAATTTCTAAAAGATCTAGGCGTCTGCTTTTTTCCCCTTCATGCAATAATCTTGTTTTATTAAAATCTATGAAATGGTTACAAGTGATACAATGATCAGAAAAACCAGTTGTCAATTTGTTTTGAAGAATTGACATTCTATGTTCATCAACCCTTATCTTAAGAGAACGACCAGTCTGACCTATGTAAAAAGCTGGGCATTCGTCACAAAAAATTTTATAGACACCACTTTTTTCAAAAGTTGTTAAACTATCCTTTCCATTATAAAACATTGATTTTAAGTTTTTCTTGTTGGTACATACAATGTCAATTTTATTCCGTCTTAATCTACTACAAATATTGTCGCTTATTTGTGGGAAAAAATTGACATTGTATGTACCAACAAGAAAAATTTAAAATCAATGTTTTATAATGGAAAGGATAGTTTGACAACTTTTGAAAAAAGTGGTGTCTATAAAATTTTTTGTGACGAATGCCCAGCTTTTTACATAGGTCAGACTGGTCGTTCTCTTAAGATAAGGGTTGATGAACATAGAAAGTCAATTCTTCAAAACAAATTGACAACTGGTTTTTCTGATCATTGTATCACTTGTAACCATTTCATAGATTTTAATAAAACAAGATTATTGCATGAAGGGGAAAAAAGCAGACGCCTAGATCTTTTAGAAATTTTGGAAATATCTTCTGCTTCAAAATATAAACAACCAATTGTGAACGATCAATTAGATTTCCGCTTATCTCCGGTTTTAACATCTGTTGTTTGATGTTTATTTCTTTGACTTGTGCGTTTACTTTTCAGTCTTGAGAATGGGATAAACCCGAAACATGTCGACTTGTTAGATGTTTAATTTATTAAATATTGTGAACGTAGTCTTGTGTTCTTTTATTTTTCAATTGACCAAAGATGTTTCACCAAGTGTTGAGCGAGGAATCAATTTCGTATCTAATTTTCCCACCATCCCACAGACTCAAGGAGCAGAATCAGACAAGAGGACCAGCCAGCCAATCGACGAGCTGCACCAAGAGGACAAACCCGACCAAGACGGCATGGGCCAATCCCAGATGGAAGAGAGTCAAACAGGCCATTCGGCCCAAACCGATCAACCCCAAGAAGCTGACACTTCCACCAAAGACAAGCAGGACTTGAAGCGCAAGGAGAGACCCGGAGAATCGGACACCCAGAGGAGTTTAGGAGACGTCAACGCGCCTGTGCAGAAGAAGTTGAAGACCATGGACGCTGAGAAAGAAGACGAGACCTCGAAAGAGCCTGAAGAAGGCGAAAACGCCAAAGCGGAAATGTACAAGCACATCAAAGACGCCAAGGAGAATGCCACTCAGGTGTTGGATGTGGCAACAAAGGAACAGGCTGAGGCTCAGAAAGAACAGACGGTAAGTTCAGTCATTGGAAAGTGAAAATAATACACAGGACGAGTAACAACTCAGAAACCGGTTTACCGGTTCAATGACGGAACATTCCTGCAGTTAACTTTATTATCTACACCATTTTCAAATGTAATTCGGAAACCGTGATTTGTATTTCAGATTAGCCACTTAAATTTCAGAAAGCGTCAATTGAATTTCAGATTAGTCAATTGAATGTCAGAAAACATCAAATGTAATTCAGATTAGTCAATTGAATTTCAGAAATCTTAATTTGTAATTCAGAAAGTTCGAATATTCGTTGAATTTAAGTCGGATTTTGAGTCATATATTACTCATTTTCATAATGGTTTTCATATCGTTAATCATATATCATCATAGTCAATCGGGTATGTTTCCATGTATGAATAAAACCAATATAATCTGGTGAACTCCTGGTGCTGTCTCTTTCTTTTCTTCAACACTGGATTTTATTAAAAATATGCTAAATTTTCTCAATCGATTCCTCACCTAACACCGTAGCTTCAGGAAGCACATAAAACCTAATGAAAATTAGTCAAATTGGGTACATATTTAATTGGAGATGCAATTGACAACAGTGTCTGCAGCTGGTGTATTAGCCATGGAAAGACTACGATGTTCATTCACAGCACTTTCAGCAAATGAAATGGTTGAGGGTTTGTTGCAACAGGGCTAGATATGAGGAACCAGTTATCAGATTGAGTGATCGTCTGTGATAATGCTGCATTCCATTCGAGATTGAAGACCGTGTTCACCCAAACAGTAGCAGTACTGCTGCAGATGTGCTCTTACCATCCCATGCTTAATCCAATTGGAATTTTATGGTCGAAAATAAGAACTTACGAAAAACAAACCTCAGAATTTCAAACAGTGTGCCACAGAGGCTTTTTGAAAAAAGACTATCATACCTGGAAAATAGTATGGACCGAGCTAAGATGCAATTGCAATGGCAGACATGCCTGTATGGATTCAAATTTTTTCAGTTTTGTCTTAAAGATTAAATGTCTCACGTGAAAATTAAAGTTCATTTATTATCATTGCTTTATTTCTGAATCACCCACAATTGATAATTTCTGAAATGCAATCTGGTATCACTGTGCGTATGAAATGAATTTCAAATTGTCATTTCTGACATATAATTGACCATATCTTAAATTCAATTGAGTGTGTTATCTGAATTACATTTGATGTTTTCTGAAATACAATTGATTATTTTGGGAATTAAAATGACTAATCTGAAATACATTTGATGTTTTCTGAAATTCAATTGACAAATCCGAATTTCATATGACATATTCTGAAATTCAAATGACTAATCTGAATTACATTTGATGTTTTCTGAAATACAGTTGACTAATCTGAAATACAAGTGATGTTTTCTGAATGTCAATTGACAATTTCTGAATTACAATTGGAAATGGTATAGATCTCTTTATATTCATTTTCTTGGACGGATCAGTATTGATCTAATTCGAAACAGTAATAATGAAATATCCAAATTGATTCAAATTTTTTTAAAGGTCCCTAACAAAGAAGAAGAGGAAGCCGAAGAACCAACGGAATCGTCTCAAGACCTCCCCGAAGACGAAGATGAAAAAATGGATGTAGTCGAAGGCCAGAAGCAAAAACCGGAAAAAGTAGAGAACCAAAAAGACAAGAAGAAAGACTGTAAATCTCATCCAGACGGAGAAGTTCTGGAGGAAATAGATAACATAGAAGTGGATGGTGAAGTGATAGAAACAGCCACCGTGGCAAGAGCTCCGGAGTCATCCCATCACACCCATTTTGAAGACGAGACAATGAAAGTGGAGAGCCAGTTATCGATTGATGACATGAATTCTTTGAGGATGGAAGTGGAACAACAAATGTCGTCTTGGTATGAGGTAAGATTTCGAAATGTTCTCACATTTTCTCGATATCTCTTTCATAAGAACATTCTCCTGACAATACAGAATATAGAATATTTTTAGAAAAGACACAAGATTCAGGATTGAAATTCTAAAGGTGAGCATCAACTAAGAAAACGACTTCTAGTATAGTTTTTTAAGGTTCTAGAACTTCCGGTTTTTCTGGGAGTGACATCAAGTGACATTTTTTATCGCATAAATAGATTACCTAAAGAATTCTTCTGAGTCTTTCGGATTCCAAAAGTTTGAATTTTCCAGAGAAAATTCTCTTTGAATGAGGAAATATTAAAAAAAAAAATCTCAAAATTGAACTCTGTTGAAATACAGACAACTTCGAGGTTTTCAGAATATGATACAGGAGGTCACTAATTCTTTGTCAAAGTTGAAAGTGACATCAGAAAATCGTTTTTTTCAAATTGGAAGCATTTTTGAAATCTTCGTCAAAAAATAATAGGAGCATACGTCCAAGACTTTTATCCCAAAATGATTATTTTTCCAGATATTCAGATAAAACAATTTTGTCTTCAATTTTCAATCTCATTCTAAATGTGTTTTTTTACTGGAAAATAATTAGCGGTCAAGTGAAATTTTTTGAAATCTCTGTTATCGAGAAAAGATTTTCTTATAGTTCAGACGATTTCAGTTTTTCTTCATTTTTTAAAGCTTAGGATAATTTCCGCAAATTCTTAATTCTGGAAAAATTCTTTTTTGTCATGAGAGGGAAATTTGAATTTTCAGTAATGAGATTGTTACATGTTCTGTTAATTATTCTTTCGAAAGCATTAAAAATTATTACAAATTATTTTTTTCTGCGTTCCTGAGAATTTTTTACGTTGACTTCACTAATACATTGAGAACTTTAAACCAATTGTTGCTCTCGAATTACTTATGATAATTCAAGAACTTAACTCGTCTGAACTATAGAGAATATTTTCTCGATAACAGAGATTTCCAAAAATTTCACTTGACCGCTAATTATTTACCAGTAAAACAACACATTCGGAATGAGATTGAATATTGAAGCAAAAATCGTTTTTTCCTGAATATCTCGAAAAATATTCAATTTTGGGATAAAAGTCCTATTATTTTTTGACGAAGATTTCGAAAATGCTTCGGAAAAATAGGGTTCCAATTTGAAAAAAAAACGATTTTTTGATGTTTCGCCACTTCTAACTTTGACAAAGAATTCGTGACCTCCTGTATCATATTCTGAAAATCACGCTATCGGAAAAGAAGCATCAACCTTTCTTCTCGGAGATTCTCAAGAATGAGAATTTTTGATGAAAAAACCTCGAAGTTGTCTGTATTTCAACAGAGCTCAATTTTGAGATTTTTTTTCTCATTTCCTCATTTAAAGAGAATTTTCTAGGGAAAATTCAAACTTTTGGAATCAAAAAGACTCAGAATTCAAAAGAGAATCTATTTATGTGTCTTCTTACTTGAAGCTCACCTTCAGAATTTCAGTCCTGAATCTTGTGTCTTTCCTAAAAATATTATATAGAGCCATATTCGTGAATAACCCTGTATGTATATACAAAAAGTAAGGGCAAATACAATTGGATCTGGTAGGCGGTGTGGCAATCAGGATCTAGCAGGCTTCTTCTAGATTTTTCGTGTTTGAAGATAATATTGGACCAATAATAATAACAATAATTCCAATTGCCAATTTGGGCAGACAAAGCTGCGCGGGCCAGCTAGTAACAAAATAAAGTTTCCAAAACATGGAAAAACTAAACATTTTGTCAAATTCATCTGTTCAAACAATTGTATAATTTATCAAGGCTGCGTTCACAAACTTACTCAGAGAGTAGAGTCAGAGTAGGGCCATATGATCAGAAATATACTTCGGTCTTTACTCCACACTCGTCGTTCACAAACTTACTCTGACAAATGTCATTCAGAATTCAAACATGTCTATAGGTTATGAATAATACTTTTGCATCATATACATTTTTTATTTATCATTTTTATATTGAATTGGTGCTATCATGAATGAATAATAGAAGTTTAAGAAAAAAATTCTCTCTAGTCGTACATTTTCAGTTGTGTCTTCGCAGTATAGTCATTTTTTCTTTTATTTGAAAAGCAGAGCACAAACGTGTTTTTTGATGATTGTCAGAAAACTGATAAATGTTCTCAGGACTTTGAATTACTTTTAATGAGACAGGAAGAATGAAAAAGGATATTAGTGTCTATAATCTTCTCTTGCAAGCAGAAAATTAAAAATGTTATTACATGTTTTGTTGTTTTATTGACTCTACGCCAGAAAAAAATTAAATACTTCGTAACAAAAAATAGTTTCATTTGTGGAAGCTAACAAAAAGAAGTTAAAAAAATATTATATGAAAGATAAAGCAAAATATGAATGAATCTTGACAGATCTAAACTCTCGAATATAACAAAATATCAACGTAGATTCCAAATCAGGTACAAAAAACAGTTATTGTGGGACTTTTCATGTCTCGATTTATTTGAACTTGAACGGACCGGACCACTCTAGGTTCTGCAATACAGGGAAACACTCTTTTTTTCTTTACCATTATCTCTTGAAAAAGTTCACTTTGAGCTTCGTTAATTCACTGCTAGCAATTTCATTAAATTTATTAATCATTAAAGTAATTCTTTCCAATATTTCTTTATTTCACAGAATAGTTATTTCACTTGAAAAATTAATTGTTTCGTATTTCGTTATTGAAATGAAACAAAACCAAAAATAAATACTTATTTGAATAATATTCAAGTTTCAAAAAGTACGCGGGAGCAGGACAGAATGAAAATCGTACGACATGACTATCAGAGTATGTGTTTACTCTCCCAAATAGCAGAGTATGCAGAGCTTACTCAGAGGAAGTTTATGAACGCTCACAGAGTATACTCCGAGGAAGACAAAGCAAGTTTGTGAACGCTTCAGAGTAAGGGGAGCTTACTCTGAGTAAGTTTATGAACGCAACCCTCGAGAAATTTAAATGACAACTATCACATGTCGGCGCCGCCATGAAACATTCCTTATATAGTTCTTATGTCATTCTATTCAAAAAATGACAAGTGGGTACACCATGTATTAAGACATCTCACGGTACAGCTGTCGGTTGTCAGATTCAACCCTCTGATAACCTTATATTATTCAAAAAGGACTTCAGAGCTCAACATAATCATATGTCCTCTTTTCTTAATCTCAATTTTTTTCTTTCTCAACCCCTCTGATTGTTAACTGTCTCAGTTAACTAACTCAGTTTGGTTTCATTTCCCTCGAAAATAGAAGAAAAATCAGTGATGTCCTGTTCATGTATAAACTTCTCAACGGTATTTATAGTTCACCTGACCTTCTCACCTCTGTAACCTTCCATGTCCCGTGCCGTTGTCTCAGGGGTGGTAATTTGTTTCATATTCCCTTTCGCAATACCAACAGTGCGATGAATTCCCCTCTTTGCAGGATGATGCGATGCTGTAATTCTTTTAGTGATGTTGACTTATTCAATCTTAGTCAAAATTCAATTAAGCAAAAACTAAGAAAAAAGTATTTATCTCAATAAGATCTCACTTCGATGAAACTGTTTTTTTATTGGTTTTCTATATTTTATTTTCTCTATTATTTTTTATTGACTATATTTTGTTTGATCTGTGAATTATATTTAACTTCCCTTTTCTTCACCTGTAATTGTTAACACACTTTGTACTTTTAAATAGTGGATACTATGTTGGGTGGTATCACCTGTTTGTATTCCGAATTGTATAAATAAATAAATAAAATAAATAAACTGTCGTTCCAGCCTCCATCTGACGTCGACGCAGAGCAAACCTGGCAGAAAATATCTTCGGTCACTTCATCTCTAGCCCAAGAACTCTCCGAACAACTGAGACTAGTCCTAGAGCCGACCCAAGCTAGTAGACTCAAAGGCGATTATAGAACCGGTAGAAGGATAAACATGAGAAAGGTAATCCCCTACATCGCTTCCCAATTCCGGAAAGACAAAATCTGGCTGCGAAGAACCAAACCATCGAAGCGGGAATACCAAATCGTCCTGGCCATCGACGATTCCTCCAGTATGGCCAACAATAAATCGAAGGAGATGGCGTTCGAGAGCGTGGCCTTGATCTCGAAGGCTTTAACATTGCTGGAAAGCGGCCAATTGTCGATTTTGAGTTTCGGAGAACAGACTGAGGTCCTCCACAAGTTAACCGACCAGTTCACGGAAAAGAGCGGCGTCAAACTGCTACAGAAATTCAAGTTTGACCAGACAAAAACCCGCCTGGCCAAAATGGTGGATTTCGCAACTGAAATGCTGAACTACGCGCAGACGCAATCCAACAGTTTGACAGCCAAGTTGCTGATCATAATCAGCGACGGCCACGGCGTTTTTTCCGAAGGGGAAACTGTCATGAGACAAGCCGTGCGAAGAGGAAAACTGGCGAATATTTTCACGGTGTTCGTTATCATCGACAACCCGGAAAACAAGCATTCGGTGTTGGACATCCGGAAGCCGGTCTTCAAGAACGGGAAGTTGGAGAAGATTGATAACTACATGGATGCTTTTCCGTTCTCCTTCTATATCTTGCTGAGGGATCTGGTTTCTCTTCCGAACGTCTTGAGCGACGCCTTGAGGCAGTGGTTCGAGATGGTGTCTAATCTAGATAAGTAGCAAGTTTTGTTGTATCGTTGTTATTTTAAACGCTTTGTTGTTCATTGTATTGTATTTTTAATAAAATTCTTGGATTATATGCTTTTTTACTGCGAATGTGGAATTCTTTATACAATTTATTTTAGAAAGGATTGGCAGAATGTGAGGTGACGTTTTTAACAGACTTCAAAAAAGGAAGTGATCATCAATTAGTTTTTTAATTTTTTTATTACCTCAGAACTTTCGACTGGGTGAACCGATTTCAAAGATTCTTTTTTTCGTTGAAAGCTGTTTCTTGCAATTGGGTGCCGATTCGTTTTGGTAGAGTTCCAACAATGGCATCAATGAGAAAACCATATAATTCATTCATTGGGTATGCCCGCGACAAATGGGCCAATAACTCAATATTACACCAATAGATTTCGACGATTCTTTTTTTATTGGAAAGGGCGCACTGCAAAGGTAGTTTTATGAGAATTTGGTCAGATTCTGATATGGGATTCCTTTAAAGAAATAGAACTCTTCAATTCTTAAGAGCAAATTAATGATATTTTATAGGGTATCCAGGTATTTGAACTTCTTTGTCGTCAAGTAATTTTCGCAGTCGAATTCAGTGTTGCCAGATGAATGAGATGAGGTTATGGCACCAGGTTGCCAAAATTATCAGATTTACCGGAAAATTATGTTACAACAATTCATGCGAGAAAGGTAACAGGTCAGTAACATGATGAGGTGAAAAATTGGGTTGAAGTTGACGTGCTTTTAAACGGCACTGTCTCATATGAGTTGCACGTTTAGTAGGTTTTTACCCTTATTCAAACAAATCGCTTGGTGATTTACTAAAAATAAAAAAATTTATAAAAATAATTAAATTTTTTGCCAGGTCAGGGTAATTCGCGAGAAAAATTGTTTTCGTTTCTCTAGAAAGGAATCTTTTTAGGTCAATTCGGAGTCGTTGATTCCCGAAACTAAGTCGTTTTGCCGAGAAAACGCATAGGAACGGGGATATTTCAATTTTTGCCAGGTCGGGGTAGTTCGCGTAAAAAAATTTTGTGCCAGAGTGATGAGAGGTGTCTTTTCAGGTCAATTCGGAGTTGTAGATTCCCGAAACGAAGTCGTTTTGCCGAGAAAACGCATAGGAACATAGAAATTTCAATTTTTGCGAGGTTGGGGTAGTTCGCGAAAAAAAAAAAATTGTGCCAGAGTGATGAGAGGTATCTTTTCAGGTTAATTCGGAGTTGTAGATTCCCGAAACGAAGTCGTTTTGCCGAGAAAACGCATAGGAACATAGATATTTCAATTTTTGCCAGGTCGGGGTAGTTCGCGGAAAAAAATTGTCCCAGAGTGATGAAAGGTATCTTTATAGATCAATTCGGAGTTGTAGATTCCCGAAACGAAGTCGTTTTGCCGATAAAATGCATAGGAACATAGATATTTCAATTTTTGCCAGGTCGGGGTAGTTCGCGGAAAAAAATTGTCCCAGAGTGATGAAAGGTATCTTTATAGGTCAATTCGGAGTCGTAGATTCCCGAAACGAATGAGTTCATTTCAGCACTACTTTTAATACTGTAATGAACTCATTACGATACTGAAATAGAGAATAGTATATTCTAAAACAAGTTGCAGAATGAGCTCCTATTCCAACACGAATGCGAAGTTCGAAAACGAGCGACGAAGGAGCGAGTTTTCGATAGCATGAGTGTTGGAATTGCCTTCTGCAACGAGTATTAGACGATATTTTCTCTATTTCAGTCAAGTTTCGTGAAATACTCCCGAAATTCAAATGAAAATTCAGGTTAGTGACTTTTGTATTGCAGCTTGGCAGTTGGTGTGACTTACGAAATTTGACAGATCACGGAATTTGATTCGAAAATTGATTGGATCGGAGGTCAGTACTGACAATCATTAAACGAAAAATATAACTGAAAACAATGCTGTAATGAATTTCATTACAGCACTACTTTTAGTACTGTAATGAACTCATTACGATACTGAAATAGAGAATAGTATATTCTAAAACAAGTTGCAGAATGAGCTCCTATTCCAACACGAATGCGAAGTTCGAAAACGAGCGACGAAGGAGCGAGTTTTCGATAGCATGAGTGTTGGAATTGCCTTCTGCAACGAGTATTAGACGGTATTTTCTCTATTTCAGTCCATTTTTGTGAAAACCTCTCGAAATTCAAATGAAAATTCAGATTAGTGACTTTTGTTTTTTATCTTGGCAGTTGGTGTGACATACGAAATTTGACAGATCACGGAATTTGAATTGATTTGATTCGAAACTTGATTCGATCGGAGGTCAGTACTGACAATCATAAAACACAAAATATAACTGAAAATAATGCTGTAATGAATTTCATTACAGCACTACTTTTAGTACTGTAATGAACTCATTACGATACGGAAATAGAGAAAGTATTTTTACTCTATTTCAGTATCGTAATGATGAGTTCATTACAGTTCTAAAAGTAGTGCTATAATGAACTCATTACAGCATTGTTTTTAGTTATAAAAATTCATGATTATTTCGTGAGGTGCATATACTCAGCGTCCCAAAAAAGTAAATGTTTGGACGGGTATTTATGTAAATCAACTAAATCACAAAATCATTCAGATCTATTGGGGACGTTTAGATTTATTCAAAATCTTAAGAATATGAATGATGTCTCATCTCATTTAAGTTTGTTGTCTCTGTGTTATAAATTTTTTGTTCCATCACTTGAATGTGAATATTTCAGAGCCCAGAAGAACATTTTAAATGAACCGAATCGACATAATTATTTCCATCAGAAGTGGTGAAATTATTTGGGTCGAAAAATGTTTGTATCATCATTCCAACCCACTTTACTTTCACCCTACATATGACGATGACATGGTAACATCACTGACCTACTGACACGTCTATAGACATGTGGAGTCAGATGTCAACGACTGACGGGCATTCCACCAAATGGGAATAAACTTATATCGATTTTTTTCCACGCAAAGTTGCATGTCTAGGAAAGCGTCCATTTTCCGAAATTAATCAATAGTTTTCCTTGCTCGAGAACTGGCCTAACACGACGTCAGTGTGGAAGAAGTAACGTTTGGTGTCGCACGAAAAGAGCAACTTCTTTGGACGCGAAACTCATTGATGAAGGTGCGAATTTAGCAAGAGGTTTTGCTCGAAATGGAGACGAAGAACCAGAATTTCCACATCAGTGGAAGCACCAAGTTCTCCACCACGATTTTCGAGCCTTCTCATAGGAAAACCAGCGCAGAAATAATCAACGAAGCTAGACACGCAATAAAAGGTAACTTTAATAAACGATGACAATGTACAGAGGCAGTCTTCGACTTGTACATATATTCAACAGAAGTTTCCTGGGGCCAAAACAAACACTTTTTTTTAAACCATGTTTTTCGAATCGAATGTTATTAGGATGGTGAATTTAATGCTTCGAAAAACTTCAGTGGACAGGGTTTCAGGGGTGCAAAGGTCATTTAAAAAATTTTAAATGGCTTTTTACTTTTTCTGGGCTGAATTTGAAAAATTGTCATAGGTACGAAAAACTTGTTTTTGTTGATCTCGAGAATCTACTGTTGAACTACTGTTGAAATATATAGGGCGATTCAAAAAGACTGTTCTTCGTTACAATATTTCAATTTTTAAATATTATTCCCAGTTTTTTCATTGATAATCGGATTACCCATTGAATTCTACATTATTTTAATGTGTGGAATACAGACAACTTCGAGTTTTTTCATTAAAAATTCTCATTTTTGAGAATCTCCGAGAAGAAAGGCTGATGCTTCTTTTCCGATAGTGTGATATGATACAGGAGGTCACAAATTCGTCACAAATGTTTCGTGTCTACGAAACATCAAAAATTCTTTTTTTTGAAATTGGAACCCAAATTTTTCGAAGCATTTTCGAAATCTTCAACAAAAATAATAGGAACATACGTCCAAGACTTTTATCCCAAAATGAATATTTTTCGAGAAATTCAGGAAAAACGATTTTCTCTTCAATTTTCAATCTCATACCGAATGTGTTTTTTATTTATTGGAAAATAATAGCGATGAAGTGAAATTTTTTGAAATCTGTGTTATCTAGAAAATATTTTCTTATAGTTCAGACGAATTCAATTTTTCTTTATTTTTCGAACCTTAGGATAATTTCTCCAAATTCTTAATTCTAGAGAATTTCTTTCTTGTCATGGTAGGGAAATTTGAATTTTCAGTAATGAAATTGTTACATGTTCTGTTTATTATTCTTTCAAAAGCATTAAAAATTATTACAAATTACTTTTTTCTGCATTACTTAGAATTTTTTAACTAATAATAGTCACATTGAGAACTTTAAACCAATTGTTGATCTCGTATTACAGATAATAATTCAAGAACTTAAGTCGTCTGAACTATAGAAAAAATTTTCTCGATAACGGAGATTTCCAAAAATTTCACTTGACCGCTAATTATTTTCCAGTAAAAAAATACATTCGGAATGAGATTGAAAATTGAAGACAAAATAGTTTTTCCTTGGAAGTATGCTCCTATTATTTTGTGACGAAGATTTCGAAAATGCTTCGAAAATATGAGGTTCAAATTTGAAAAAAACATTATTTTAATGTGTCTTTGGCATATTTTTCTAAGAGAATTCGTGCAAAATCTGAAAAACCTTATAAATTTTCATTCCAATGTTAATAACTTGTAGATTTCTGCATGAAAATTCCTGATTTTCTACGCAAAATATCCAAATCTGCCTCAAATGACGAAGGGAAAATATAATAGATTAGGAAACGTAGTGAGATCTTATGTAAGAGCATTTGAGAGCATTTATACACTATTTTTCAACGCAGGTTCTACACCTTTTACAGTTGTAATTCAGAAAATCAAAGTTGAATTTCAGAAAATGAAACATGTACTTCAGAATAGAAATATGTAATTCAGAAAACAGAAATTGAATTTCAGAATAGTTAATTCAATTTCAGAAAAGCGAAATTGAAATTCAGAATAGGAAGTTGGAATTCAGAAAAACAAAGTTGTAATTCAGAATAGTGAATTGAAATTCAGAAGTGGCAAATTCAAGTTCAGAAAAGGAAAATTGTAATTCAGAAGTTATCAATTGAATTTCAGAAAATGTAATATGTAATTCAGAATAGTATCGAGCTCGGTATCGAGTGATCTATAACACCGAACTTGCGCTAATGACATAACTTTCTTGCAAGTTATTATCGAGAAATAAAAAATTTAATTAAAAGATAATTGTGCTATTTGCAGAATATCAATGACTATGTAGAAACAAAGTGGTTAAATTATTGCCATGAAGACATCTTTTACACGAAAAATGTGCAGAGCCTTTGAGAGAACCAAATCGTCCTTTTTGCAGAAATGAATATACGGAAAAATTTGAAGTTGCCAGGACCATATACAACAAAAAATACAATTCAAGACAGACAGCATGTGCCAATAAAGGTGACGATTGGGTATCCTTAGCAGAAACTTTGGGGGTCAAATACATGCAACCCATTCTGAATTACAATTTTCTTTTTCTGAATTACAATTTCCCATTTCCGAATTTCAAATCACCAATTCTGAATTACAATTTATATTTTCTGAAATTCAAATTACCCTTTCTGAATCGCATATCACTATTCTGAAAATCAAATTACGCTTTCTGAATTACATATCACTATTCTGAAATTCAAATTACCATATCTGAATATCAATTTACTATTCTGAATTACAATTTCCATCTTCTGAAATTCAATTTGCTATTCTGAATTACATTTTACGTTTTCTGAATTACAATTGGAAAAGGTGTAGATGAGCAATATAAAAATCGGTTCTCCGTTTGGAAAAATGAGTTTTTTTGAGGATCTTGTAATGACTGACTTTGCCATTGAAATAGGAACACCCTATGGGTTCGATTGAATTTAATTAACAAAGGTGAAGCATTGGTTTGTTTCGTTCTGATAGAAGCTAGAAAATTTAGGAAGTTTCATGCAAAAATCTAAAAGTTATAACCATTGGAATCAAACTCAATTTGAGAAAATTTTAAGGGAGCATGGGTAAACTGATTATCAATGAAAAAACTGGAAATAACATCGAGAAAACGAAAGTAGGTATCATCTCAAAGTCAAGCGAATCGGAAAATTTTTACAAGAATTCAACTCTTCCAACAGAGGGTGACTTTAACTGTTCATCTCGAGTCTTCTTTGAAATATTCTAACATTCTTCGTGAATCACCCTGTATTGTCATGGGACAATTATTCATCACCAGATAGGAAAATTAGATGTCAAATAACAAGTTTATAAGAGAAGAAAATATGAATTACTCAACGCTGACATAAACCAAAACAAATCTCATTCAAATGAGCCAATTTTTTTATTTTCAGAGACTCAATCACCTGTCGACAATGCTCTGTTCACTCCAGCCGTCCTTCCACTCCAAACACAAAGACCTTTCACACCAAGAGAAAAGGAAAGGCACCTCTTCGGCAACAAATCGAAAACTGCTAACAGACCACCCAGTTCCTTCAGGTAAATGACGAATATCAATTAAAATTAGTCAATTAAGAGAACTTTACAGTCTTGATGCCCCATTTTGTAAGGATTCTGGACGCCATCTTGTCCAGGGAGTTTCTCTTGGTGCGGGCGCCAGCTAGTAGTCTATCTGAAACGGCTAAAACCTATCTGAGAATCTTCTAGTCGGAGACAGAGTTCGCTTTTATCTAAGCTTCTAGCGATAATTTGATAGTCAGAAATAGAGCAATTGATAATCGATGTAGATCTCATATAGCACCAGTGATAATCCCCATAGAAAAATTTAGTTGGGCATCAATTTTTTTCACTAATTAATTCCTAAAGAGGGGAACCTTGCCTTTCATAACTTTCGAGGGTAGGTCAAAAAGGAACTATCTGTCGATGAAAATTTCAACAACTTTAAATCTTCATTAAATAAAACAAAATTATGGACCATGTACGTACCCCTGGGTCAGCCCGTATATGTCTAATACGATCACTGGCAGTTGTTATTCCCTTTTTAGCTTTTTTCAGCAAGGGTTCATTTTTCTCAGTTGCGAAAAATCGATCGCTGTTAAACGACCCTTCAGTGTTTTTTTTTTTGGCGTATTCTATAACACATTTCGAGGAAAGCACTTCGATAAATCTTAATAACGAAGGTGATAAGTAATCGTGATTCGACACGCAAACAAGCAACGACCAAGGATTGTTCCACACAATACAAACATTAGATGATCTTTCACTGGAAATTATAATTTTTCTTTCGAAGCTGTTTTGAATATTCGAGCACTTTTTTCAGTCTTCCTAATTCTCTGTCTGGCGTCAGAATATATTTTCTCTATTTCAGTATCGTAATGAGTTCATTACAGTACTAAAAGTAGTGCTGTATTGAAACTCATTACAGCATTGTTTTCAGTTATATTTTTCGTTTTATGGTTGTCAGTACTGACCTCCGATCGAATTAAGTTTCGAATCAAAACAATTCAAATTCCGTGATCTGTCAAATTTCGTATGTCACACCAACTGCCAAGATACAAAACAAAAGTCGCTGATCTGAATTTTCATTCGAATTTCGAGAATATTTCACATAAATTGACTGAAATAGAGAAAATACCGTCTAATACTCGTTGCAGAAGGCAATTCCAACACTCATGCTATCGAAAACTCGCTCCTTCGTCGCTCGTTTTCGAACTTCGCATTCGTGTTGGAATAGGAGCTCATTCTGCAACTTGTTTTAGAATATACTATTCTCTATTTCAGTATCGTAATGAGTTCATTAAAGTACTAAAAGTAGTGCTGTAATGAAACTCATAACAGCATTGTTTCTAGATATATTTTTCGTTTTTTGGTTGTCAGTACTGACCTCCGATCCAATCAAGTTTCGAATCAAATCAATTCAAATTCCTAATCTGTCAAATTTCGTAAGTACCACCAACTATCAAGGTACAATACAAAAGCCACTAATCTGAAGTTTTATTTGAATTTCGAGAGTATTTCACAAAACTTGACTGAAATAGAGAAAATATCGTTTAAACTCGTTGCTGAAGGCAATTCCAACACTGATAAACTGAAAATGAAAACATGAATCCTCGATTTTATAACAATTAAGGCACAAACGCCTCACAAAGATTAAAGCCGATTTTTCTAATTATTCTGTGAAAAAAACAAGAATTTCGGGAATAATACCCTGCCAATTTCTCCATCTTTTTCCAACTGAAACAGTTATTCAATGGTCGCTGTTAATCATTCTTTATATTGTGAAACGTTGATATTGATTAATGATCCTCGAGTCTTCGAAATTGCAACTTCAAGCTGTGGCACCCTGAATGGCCCCTTTTATCGACTCGAACAAGTCATATAATGAGGGGGTGTTTTGTCTGAAGAAACGTTGACCTCGACCAGCGGAACAACCCTTTATTCGATTCGAATTAGTTTCATAAGAAGTCATTGTTCCCTCCTTGCGTGGGCGATTCCCAATTTACTTTTCCCTGTTAAATCAAATGGCGTCTAGAAAAATGAAGAAAAGCTATTTTTACATTGGCGTAAACTCTTATTATTCCTATTGTTCGAGTTTGAGTTGGTTGAAACAGATTTTCTTCCCTTTTATTCCGGAACCAATTGAGTTTTCGATAGCAGAATTAATATTAATAGATAATGAATAGACCTCGACCTTCATCGATGACTTTTGAAGGTCAATTCAAGGGCATTAATAATTTTTTTTTAATGACATCGAATTAACGGTGGATAAGTTTGCGATAAATTACCAATATTTGAGTGAGGAAAGTAGGTCTCCGAAAGCAAATTCTACTAGATAACAAATAACACAACTCAACATCGAATGACACCTTGCACATGGGCGCCCGCAGGGGGGGGGCAGGGGGGGCCGTGGCCCCCCTGAGATTTTGATCCTGTATCGAATTGATAACTCCCTGAGGCGTGTTGAGTCCTTTTTGGGTGAAAAAAATCATGGAAAGTTTTCGAAGACGATGAATTTCATGTTTTTGTTTACCTAAAACGAAGTAATAAATTCATAAACTACCCCATGCTTATCGGCATTCTCTTCAATCGCTACCAGATATTCGTTTTATGACCGGTTTTTTTAGGTGGCTTCTTTGATGGGGGATTCTTCATGCGACTAGTGGGACTACTCTTATATTTCAATAATTATTGTCCATTCTCCAATCAGAATATTTTTTTCCGAGAAGGCGGAAATATAAAATCTTTTCATTAGTATTTTCATTCTAGAGAAAGATGTATTCGAATTCGAAACAATTCTATTCAGAGAGTATTCTTCGTTTTTAGTGTCTTTGACTTCAAATTGTGTTATCGAGGGTAACTTCTTTGATTATTTACGTAGATGATTTTTTCGTTCGGCGCCTCTTAATGTGAAATTTCAACTATTATAATTGTAGATTATTGATAAGAACTGTAAAAAATTCGAAATGTGGCAGCCTTTGGGGTCTGCGGATAGAAGTGAAAACAAAGTAACACGTGAATTGTTTCGTAGAGCGTCGACCCATAAGGTTATTATTTGCAAATAATTTTTGATTTGTAAGGAAGTACTAACACTCCTTGTAAACCAAAATTACTTCAAAAATGATAACCAAATAGTTCGACGATACAGTTTACAAGTTGCTCAGATTTCACTTATATCGGCAGTCCTAGAAGACTGTTTTTTTTCTTGTTTCTTGAGAGTCATTTTACTTATGTTTCTATATATATTTCATATATTTTTATAATAAGATGAATTTACCTTTGGAAAATATGGATATTCTAAAATTTTTCCAAAGGAGATCGAATGCCGATGACGATCGCTATAAGACACCCAAAAAATAAACCTTTATACATCAATGCAGACTCGTTCCTCGTGTACTGATAAAGAAACAATCTAAGAAAAATATAGGAATTAACTTCCTATTGAATTTCTTGAGACTAACAGAAGTCTGGTTTTTAGTTCAGAATAAAATATGCGTGGTATTACGATTCCGGTATTTTATTTTCAGAATTATTATTATTATTTTTGTGTGTTATGTCTTTTTTATTTTTTTTTATAATTAATTCATTTTGATAATATATTTATTTTGTGTTGTTTCGAATAATCTCTGAGTTTCTAGTTTTGAATTTATAGTTTGTTTCATTTAATTTATATTTCATATTTCATTATTATCCATGTATGGTTTTTATGAATATAATTTTATCGAGCGTATATGTATATTTGTTTTTATTTCGTTATTACTGGTTGATGTATCTGTAGTTATTAGCAATCATACAATTTATTTCATTCCTTTCTTCATATTATTTATATTTCATTTTCCTGTTAATATTCTTTCATGGATTGTGATTTGTTTAGAAAACAGTTACCGTATTATCTTATACATATCGCCTTATATTGTTGATGTTAAAAAAATGTTGAAGTGGAAAACTTAACCATTTTTAACAAATTCTGCGGGCGCTCATGCATGAATATAAAAAACGAAATAGAAAGAAATGGAATACTGATGTCGCAAGCGCCTTATCGTTTTTCGACGATTTTTTTTGCCCCCCCTGAGAAAAAAATTCTGCGGGCGCCCATGACCTTGCATAACCTTGACTGAAATTTGAGTGATTAAATTCCGAATTTCGAGTGTGAAGTTGGCGATCCGATTCATTCGGGGTGTATTCAAGCTTGAAAATAACTGAAACTTTCGCAAACGTCCTGGAATTAACCTTCTACAATTCTGGTATCTTGATATTGGCTCTATCGTTGAAGATCGTGAGCGGAGAAAATTTCTAGATAAAAACGACCTTGTGTAATAGACAACCCTTAAATGATCTTTTTCTTTTTTGTATATAAAAATTGACTTTGTTCATACGGAGTTGTCGAGATGTTAAGGAGGTTTACGATGAGAGCGGCTTCACAAATTCAAATTCATTTAATTCCTCAAAATAAACAGGAAAAAATCCAAAGGGGTAGACCCCCCAAAAACGCTATATTTTGCATTCTCTAAGGAAATCGCCTGACTCTATGGGCCTTTTTGGATATGGAGGTTTTTGAACCGGTCGAGAACTAGCAGGAAAAACACTGAGTGTATCACTTATAGTCATTTCCTTGTCACCAGAGAGTTTCAAAGTAAACTCGAAAATGAAAAATGCAAAAATTCATCATCGTTTCTCTCGAAAACTAGGGTAGATATTCTCGAGTTTTATATGAAAATGTAGGTTTTCGAAGTCGCTTGATTCGATAAGAAGAAAAAAGTCGCAGTTTTCCGGATTTTAAAAATTTTCACCTGCAAAATGAGAATTTTTGAAATTTTGTAAATTTCGATTCTGCATATCTCGACTAATTGGCTCCGGATTGAGATGGGGTTTTCAGACTGGTGATCAGCGATGAGGACACTTTCTCCCCAGCACAAAAAATCGCAATCGAAAATTCCGAAATTTTGGCCGAAAAAATCCAAAGGGGTAGACCCCCCAAAAACGCTATATTTTGCATTCTCTGAGGAAATCACCTGACTCTATGAGCCTTTTTGGATATGGAGGTTTTTGAACCGGTTGAGAACTAGCAGAAAAAACACTGAGTGTATCACTTATAGTAATTTCCTTGTCACCAGAGAGTTTCAAAGTAAACTCGAAAATGAAAAGTGCAGAAAATTCATCATCGTTTCTCTCGAAAACTAGGGTAGATATTTTCGGGTTTTATATAAAAACGTAGGTTTTCGAAGTCGCTTGATTGGATAAGAAGAAAAAAGTCGCAGTTTTCCGTAGTTTGAAAATTATCACCTGCAAAATGAGAATTTTTGAAATTTTGGAAATTTCGATTCTGCATATCTCGACCAATTGGCTCCGGATTGAGATGGGGTTTGCAGACTGGTGATCAGCGATGAGGACACTTTCTCCCCAGCACAAAAAATCGCAATCGAAAATTTCGAAATTTTGGCCGAAAAAATCCAAAGGGGTAGACCCCCCAAAAACGCTATATTTTGCATTCTCTGAGGAAATCACCTGACTCTATGAGCCTTTTTGGATATGGAGGTTTTTACACGGTCGGAAACTAGCAGAAAAAAAACTGAGTGTATCACTTATAGTCATTTCCTTGTCACCAGAGAGTTTCAAAGTAAACTCGAAAATGAAAAGTGCAGAAAATTCATCATCGTTTCTCTCGAAAACTAGGGTAGATATTTTCGGTTTTTATATAAAAACGTAGGTTTTCGAAGTCGCTTGATTGGATAAGAAGAAAAAAGTCGCAGTTTTCCGGAGTTTGAAAATTATCACCTGCAAAATGAGAATTTTTGAAATTTTGGAAATTTCGATTCTGCATATCTCGACCAATTGGCTCCGGATTGAGATGGGGTTTGCAGACTGGTGATCAGCGATGAGGACACTTTCTCCCCAGCACAAAAAATCGCAATCGAAAATTTCGAAATTTTGGCCGAAAAAATCCAAAGGGGTAGACCCCCCAAAAACGCTATATTTTGCATTCTCTGAGGAAATCACCTGACTCTATGAGCCTTTTTGGATATGGAGGTTTTTAAACCGGTCGGGAACTAGCAGAAAAAAAACTGAGTGTATCACTTATAGTCATTTCCTTGTCACCAGAGAGTTTCAAAGTAAACTCGAAAATGAAAAGTGCAGAAAATTCATCATCGTTTCTCTCGAAAACTAGGGTAGATATTTTCGGGTTTTATATAAAAACGTAGGTTTTCGAAGTCGCTTGATTGGATAAGAAGAAAAAAGTCGCAGTTTTCCGGATTTTAAAATTTTCACCTGCAAAATGAGAATTTTTGAAATTTTGGAAATTTCGATTCTGCATATCTCGATCAATTGGCTCCGGATTGAGATGGGGTTTGCAGACTGGTGATCAGCGATGAGGACACTTTCTCCCCAGCACAAAAAATCGCAATCGAAAATTTCGAAATTTTGGCCGAAAAAATCCAAAGGGGTAGACCCCCCCAAAAAACGCTATATTTTGCATTCTCTGAGGAAATCACCTGACTCTATGAGCCTTTTTGGATATGGAGGTTTTTAAACCGGTCGGGAAAGCAGAAAAAAAACTGAGTGTATCACTTATAGTCATTTCCTTGTCACCAAAGAGTTTCAAAGTAAACTCGAAAATGAAAAGTGCAGAAAATTCATCATCGTTTCTCTCGAAAACTAGGGTAGATATTTTCGGGTTTTATATAAAAACGTAGGTTTTCGAAGTCGCTTGATTGGATAAGAAGAAAAACGTCGCAGTTTTCCGGATTTTAAAAATTTTCACCTGCAAAATGAGAATTTTTGAAATTTTGGAAATTTCGATTCTGCATATCTCGACCAATTGGCTCCGGATTGAGATGGGGTTTGCAGACTGGTGATCAGCGATGAGGACACTTTCTCCCCAGCACAAAAAATCGCAATCGAAAATTTCGAAATTTTGGCCGAAAAAATCCAAAGGGGTAGACCCCCCCAAAAACGCTATATTTTGCATTCTCTAAGAAAATCACCTGACTCTATGAGCCTTTTTGGATATGGAGGTTTTTGAACCGGTCGAGAACTAGCAGGAAAAACACTGAGTGTATCACTTATAGTCACTTCCTTGTCACCAGAGAGTTTCAAAGTAAACTCGAAAATGAAAAGTGCAGAAAATTCATCATCGTTTCTCTCGAAAACTAGGGTAGATATTTTCGGTTTCATATAAAAACGTAGGTTTTCGAAGTCGCTTGATTGGATAAGAAGAAAAAAGTCGCAGTTTTCCGGATTTTGAAAATTTTTCACCTGCAAAATGAGAATTTTTGAAATTTTGGAAATTTCGATTCTGCATATCTCGACCAATTGGCTCCGGATTGAGATGGGGTTTGCAGACTGGTGATCAGCGATGAGGACACTTTCTCCCCAGCACAAAAAATCGCAATCGAAAATTTCGAAATTTTGGCCGAAAAAATCCAAAGGGGTAGACCCCCCCAAAAACGCTATATTTTGCATTCTCTAAAAAAATCACCTGACTCTATGAGCCTTTTTGGATATGGAGGTTTTTAAACCGGTCGAGAACTAGCAGGAAAAACACTGAGTGTATCACTTATAGTCACTTCCTTGTCACCAGAGAGTTTCAAAGTAAACTCGAAAATGAAAAGTGCAGAAAATTCATCATCGTTTCTCTCGAAAACTAGGGTAGATATTTTCGGGTTTTATATAAAAACGTAGGTTTTCGAAGTCGCTTGATTGGATAAGAAGAAAAAAGTCGCAGTTTTCCGGATTTTAAAAATTTTCACCTGCAAAATGAGAATTTTTGAAATTTTGGAAATTTCGATTCTGCATATCTCGACCAATTGGCTCCGGATTGAGATGGGGTTTGCAGACTGGTGATCAGCGATGAGGACACTTTCTCCCCAGCACAAAAAATCGCAATCGAAAATTTCGAAATTTTGGCCGAAAAAATCCAAAGGGGTAGACCCCCCCAAAAACGCTATATTTTGCATTCTCTAAGAAAATCACCTGACTCTATGAGCCTTTTTGGATATGGTTGTTTTTGAACCGGTCGGGAACTAGCAAAAAAAAAACTGAGTGTATCACTTATAGTCACTTCCTTGTCACCAGAGAGTTTCAAAGTAAACTCGAAAATGAAAAGTGCAGAAAATTCATCATCGTTTCTCTCGAAAACTAGGGTAGATATTTTCGGGTTTTATATGAAAACGTAGGTTTTCGAAGTCGCTTGATTGGATAAGAAGAAAAAAGTCGCAGTTTTCCGGATTTTAAAAATTTTCACCTGCAAAATGAGAATTTTTGAAATTTTGGAAATTTCGATTCTGCATATCTCGACCAATTGGCTCCGGATTGAGATGGGGTTTGCAGACTGGTGATCAGCGATGAGGACACTTTCTCCCAAGCACAAAAAATCGCAATCGAAAATTTCGAAATTTTGGCCGAAAAAATCCAAAGGGGTAGACCCCCCAAAAACGCTATATTTTGCATTCTCTGAGGAAATCACCTGACTCTATGAGCCTTTTTGGATATGGAGGTTTTTGAACCGGTCGGGAACTAGCAGAAAAAAAACTGAGTGTATCACTTATAGTCATTTCCTTGTCACCAGAGAGTTTCAAAGTAAACTCGAAAATGAAAAGTGCAGAAAATTCATCATCGTTTCTCTCGAAAACTAGGGTAGATATTTTCGGGTTTTATATAAAAACGTAGGTTTTCGAAGTCGCTTGATTGGATAAGAAGAAAAAAGTCGCAGTTTTTCGGATTTTAAAAATTTTCACCTGCAAAATGAGAATTTTTGAAATTTTGGAAATTTCGATTCTGCATATCTCGACCAATTGGCTCCGGATTGAGATGGGGTTTGCAGACTGGTGATCAGCGATGAGGACACTTTCTCCCCAGCACAAAAAATCGCAATCGAAAATTTCGAAATTTTGGCCGAAAAAATCCAAAGGGGTAGACCCCCCAAAAACGCTATATTTTGCATTCTCTAAGAAAATCACCTGACTCTATGAGCCTTTTTGGATATGGAGGTTTTTAAACCGGTCGAGAACTAGCAGGAAAAACACTGAGTGTATCACTTATAGTCACTTCCTTGTCACCAGAGAGTTTCAAAGTAAACTCGAAAATGAAAAGTGCAGAAAATTCATCATCGTTTCTCTCGAAAACTAGGGTAGATATTTTCGGGTTTTATATAAAAACGTAGGTTTTCGAAGTCGCTTGATTGGATAAGAAGAAAAAAGTCGCAGTTTTCCGGATTTTGAAAATTTTCACCTGCAAAATGAGAATTTTTGAAATTTTGGAAATTTCGATTCTGCATATCTCGACCAATTGGCTCCGGATTGAGATGGGGTTTGCAGACTGGTGATCAGCGATGAGGACACTTTCTCCCCAGCACAAAAAATCGCAATCGAAAATTTCGAAATTTTGGCCGAAAAAATCCAAAGGGGTAGACCCCCCCAAAAACGCTATATTTTGCATTCTCTGAGGAAATCACCTGACTCTATGAGCCTTTTTGGATATGGAGGTTTTTGAACCGGTCGGGAACTAGCAGAAAAAAAACTGAGTGTATCACTTATAGTCATTTCCTTGTCACCAGAGAGTTTCAAAGTAAACTCGAAAATGAAAAGTGCAGAAAATTCATCATCGTTTCTCTCGAAAACTAGGGTAGATATTTTCGGGTTTTATATAAAAACGTAGGTTTTCGAAGTCGCTTGATTGGATAAGAAGAAAAAAGTCGCAGTTTTCCGGATTTTAAAAATTTTCACCTGCAAAATGAGAATTTTTGAAATTTTGGAAATTTCGATTCTGCATATCTCGACCAATTGGCTCCGGATTGAGATGGGGTTTGCAGACTGGTGATCAGCGATGAGGACACTTTCTCCCCAGCACAAAAAATCGCAATCGAAAATTTCGAAATTTTGGCCGAAAAAATCCAAAGGGGTAGACCCCCCCAAAAACGCTATATTTTGCATTCTCTAAAAAAATCACCTGACTCTATGAGCCTTTTTGGATATGGAGGTTTTTAAACCGGTCGAGAACTAGCAGAAAAACACTGAGTGTATCACTTATAGTCACTTCCTTGTCACCAGAGAGTTTCAAAGTAAACTCGAAAATGAAAAGTGCAGAAAATTCATCATCGTTTCTCTCGAAAACTAGGGTAGATATTTTCGGGTTTTATATAAAAACGTAGGTTTTCGAAGTCGCTTGATTGGATAAGAAGAAAAAAGTCGCAGTTTTCGGATTTTAAAAATTTTCACCTGCAAAATGAGAATTTTTGAAATTTTGGAAATTTCGATTCTGCATATCTCGACCAATTGGCTCCGGATTGAGATGGGGTTTGCAGACTGGTGATCAGCGATGAGGACACTTTCTCCCCAGCACAAAAAATCGCAATCGAAAATTTCGAAATTTTGGCCGAAAAAATCCAAAGGGGTAGACCCCCCCAAAAACGCTATATTTTGCATTCTCTAAAAAAATCACCTGACTCTATGAGCCTTTTTGGATATGGAGGTTTTTGAACCGGTCGGGAACTAGCAGAAAAAAAAACTGAGTGTATCACTTATAGTCATTTCCTTGTCACCAGAGAGTTTCAAAGTAAACTCGAAAATGAAAAGTGCAGAAAATTCATCATCGTTTCTCTCGAAAACTAGGGTAGATATTTTCGGGTTTTATATAAAAACGTAGGTTTTCGAAGTCGCTTGATTGGATAAGAAGAAAAAAGTCGCAGTTTTCCGGATTTTAAAAATTTTCACCTGCAAAATGAGAATTTTTGAAATTTTGGAAATTTCGATTCTGCATATCTCGACCAATTGGCTCCGGATTGAGATGGGGTTTGCAGACTGGTGATCAGCGATGAGGACACTTTCTCCCCAGCACAAAAAATCGCAATCGAAAATTTCGAAATTTTGGCCGAAAAAATCCAAAGGGGTAGACCCCCCAAAAACGCTATATTTTGCATTCTCTAAAAAAATCACCTGACTCTATGAGCCTTTTTGGATATGGAGGTTTTTAAACGGTCGAGAACTAGCAGGAAAAACACTGAGTTTATCACTTATAGTCACTTCCTTGTCACCAGAGAGTTTCAAAGTAAACTCGAAAATGAAAAGTGCAGAAAATTCATCATCGTTTCTCTCGAAAACTAGGGTAGATATTTTCGGGTTTTATATAAAAACGTAGGTTTTCGAAGTCGCTTGATTGGATAAGAAGAAAAAAGTCGCAGTTTTTCGGATTTTAAAAATTTTCACCTGCAAAATGAGAATTTTGGAAATTTCGATTCTGCATATCTCGACCAATTGGCTCCGGATTGAGATGGGGTTTGCAGACTGGTGATCAGCGATGAGGACACTTTCTCCCCAGCAAAAAAATCGCAATCGAAAATTTCGAAATTTTGGCCGAAAAAATCCTATATTTTGCATTCTCTGAGGAAATCACCTGACTCTATGAGCCTTTTTGGATATGGAGGTTTTTAAACCGGTCGAGAACTAGCAGGAAAAACACTGAGTGTATCACTTATAGTCACTTCCTTGTCACCAGAGAGTTTCAAAGTAAACTCGAAAATGAAAAGTGCAGAAAATTCATCATCGTTTCTCTCGAAAACTAGGGTAGATATTTTCGGGTTTTATATAAAAACGTAGGTTTTCGAAGTCGCTTGATTGGATAAGAAGAAAAAAGTCGCAGTTTTCCGGATTTTAAAAATTTTCACCTGCAAAATGAGAATTTTGGAAATTTCGATTCTGCATATCTCGACCAATTGGCTCCGGATTGAGATGGGGTTTGCAGACTGGTGATCAGCGATGAGGACACTTTCTCCCCAGCACAAAAAATCGCAATCGAAAATTTCGAAATTTTGGCCGAAAAAAATCCTATATTTTGCATTCTCTGAGGAAATCACCTGACTCTATGAGCCTTTTTGGATATGGAGGTTTTTAAACCGGTCGAGAACTAGCAGGAAAAACACTGAGTGTATCACTTATAGTCACTTCCTTGTCACCAGAGAGTTTCAAAGTAAACTCGAAAATGAAAAGTGCAGAAAATTCATCATCGTTTCTCTCGAAAACTAGGGTAGATATTTTCGGGTTTTATATAAAAACGTAGGTTTTCGAAGTCGCTTGATTGGATAAGAAGAAAAAAGTCGCAGTTTTTCGGATTTTAAAAATTTTCACCTGCAAAATGAGAATTTTTGAAATTTTGGAAATTTCGATTCTGCATATCTCGACCAATTGGCTCCGGATTGAGATGGGGTTTGCAGACTGGTGATCAGCGATGAGGACACTTTCTCCCCAGCACAAAAAATCGCAATCGAAAATTTCGAAATTTTGGCCGAAAAAATCCAAAGGGGTAGACCCCCCCAAAAACGCTATATTTTGCATTCTCTGAGGAAATCACCTGACTCTATGAGCCTTTTTGGATATGGAGGTTTTTAAACCGGTCGGGAACTAGCAGAAAAAAACTGAGTGTATCACTTATAGTCATTTCCTTGTCACCAGAGAGTTTCAAAGTAAACTCGAAAATGAAAAGTGCAGAAAATTCATCATCGTTTCTCTCGAAAACTAGGGTAGATATTTTCGGGTTTTATATAAAAACGTAGGTTTTCGAAGTCGCTTGATTGGATAAGAAGAAAAAAGTCGCAGTTTTCCGGATTTTAAAAATTTTCACCTGCAAAATGAGAATTTTTGAAATTTTGGAAATTTCGATTCTGCATATCTCGATCAATTGGCTCCGGATTGAGATGGGGTTTGCAGACTGGTGATCAGCGATGAGGACACTTTCTCCCCAGCACAAAAAATCGCAATCGAAAATTTCGAAATTTTGGCCGAAAAAATCCAAAGGGGTAGACCCCCCCAAAAACGCTATATTTTGCATTCTCTAAGAAAATCACCTGACTCTATGAGCCTTTTTGGATATGGAGGTTTTTAAACCGGTCGAGAACTAGCAGGAAAAACACTGAGTGTATCACTTATAGTCACTTCCTTGTCACCAGAGAGTTTCAAAGTAAACTCGAAAATGAAAAGTGCAGAAAATTCATCATCGTTTCTCTCGAAAACTAGGGTAGATATTTTCGGGTTTTATATAAAAACGTAGGTTTTCGAAGTCGCTTGATTGGATAAGAAGAAAAAAGTCGCAGTTTTCCGGATTTTAAAAATTTTCACCTGCAAAATGAGAATTTTTGAAATTTTGGAAATTTCGATTCTGCATATCTCGACCAATTGGCTCCGGATTGAGATGGGGTTTGCAGACTGGTGATCAGCGATGAGGACACTTTCTCCCTAGCACAAAAAATCGCAATCGAAAATTTCGAAATTTTGGCCGAAAAAATCCAAAGGGGTAGACCCCCCCAAAAACGCTATATTTTGCATTCTCTGAGGAAATCACCTGACTCTATGAGCCTTTTTGGATATGGAGGTTTTTAAACCGGTCGGGAACTAGCAGAAAAAAAACTGAGTGTATCACTTATAGTCACTTCCTTGTCACCAGAGAGTTTCAAAGTAAACTCGAAAATGAAAAGTGCAGAAAATTCATCATCGTTTCTCTCGAAAACTAGGGTAGATATTTTCGGGTTTTATATAAAAACGTAGGTTTTCGAAGTCGCTTGATTGGATAAGAAGAAAAAAGTCGCAGTTTTCCGGATTTTAAAAATTTTCACCTGCAAAATGAGAATTTTGGAAATTTCGATTCTGCATATCTCGACCAATTGGCTCCGGATTGAGATGGGGTTTGCAGACTGGTGATCAGCGATGAGGACACTTTCTCCCCAGCACAAAAAATCGCAATCGAAAATTTCGAAATTTTGGCCGAAAAAATCCTATATTTTGCATTCTCTGAGGAAATCACCTGACTCTATGAGCCTTTTTGGATATGGAGGTTTTTAAACCGGTCGAGAACTAGCAGGAAAAAAAACTGAGTGTATCACTTATAGTCATTTCCTTGTCACCAGAGAGTTTCAAAGTAAACTCGAAAATGAAAAGTGCAGAAAATTCATCATCGTTTCTCTCGAAAACTAGGGTAGATATTTTCGGGTTTTATATAAAAACGTAGGTTTTCGAAGTCGCTTGATTGGATAAGAAGAAAAAAGTCGCAGTTTTCCGGATTTTAAAAATTTTCACCTGCAAAATGAGAATTTTTGAAATTTTGGAAATTTCGATTCTGCATATCTCGACCAATTGGCTCCGGATTGAGATGGGGTTTGCAGACTGGTGATCAGCGATGAGGACACTTTCTCCCCAGCACAAAAAATCGCAATCGAAAATTTCGAAATTTTGGCCGAAAAAATCCAAAGGGGTAGACCCCCCCAAAAACGCTATATTTTGCATTCTCTAAGAAAATCACCTGACTCTATGAGCCTTTTTGGATATGGAGGTTTTTAAAACGGTCGGAACTAGCAGGAAAAACACTGAGTGTATCACTTATAGTCATTTCCTTGTCACCAGAGAGTTTCAAAGTAAACTCGAAAATGAAAAGTGCAGAAAATTCATCATCGTTTCTCTCGAAAACTAGGGTAGATATTTTCGGGTTTTATATAAAAACGTAGGTTTTCGAAGTCGCTTGATTGGATAAGAAGAAAAAAGTCGCAGTTTTCCGGATTTTAAAAATTTTCACCTGCAAAATGAGAATTTTTGAAATTTTGGAAATTTCGATTCTGCATATCTCGACCAATTGGCTCCGGATTGAGATGGGGTTTGCAGACTGGTGATCAGCGATGAGGACACTTTCTCCCCAGCACAAAAAATCGCAATCGAAAATTTCGAAATTTTGGCCGAAAAAATCCAAAGGGGTAGACCCCCCCAAAAACGCTATATTTTGCATTCTCTGAGGAAATCACCTGACTCTATGAGCCTTTTTGGATATGGAGGTTTTTAAACCGGTCGGGAACTAGCAGAAAAAAAACTGAGTGTATCACTTATAGTCATTTCCTTGTCACCAGAGAGTTTCAAAGTAAACTCGAAAATGAAAAGTGCAGAAAATTCATCATCGTTTCTCTCGAAAACTAGGGTAGATATTTTCGGGTTTTATATAAAAACGTAGGTTTTCGAAGTCGCTTGATTGGATAAGAAGAAAAAAGTCGCAGTTTTCCGGATTTTAAAAATTTTCACCTGCAAAATGAGAATTTTTGAAATTTTGGAAATTTCGATTCTGCATATCTCGACCAATTGGCTCCGGATTGAGATGGGGTTTGCAGACTGGTGATCAGCGATGAGGACACTTTCTCCCCAGCACAAAAAATCGCAATCGAAAATTTCGAAATTTTGGCCGAAAAAATCCAAAGGGGTAGACCCCCCCAAAAACGCTATATTTTGCATTCTCTAAGAAAATCACCTGACTCTATGAGCCTTTTTGGATATGGAGGTTTTTAAACCGGTCGAGAACTAGCAGGAAAAAAACACTGAGTGTATCACTTATAGTCACTTTCCTTGTCACCAGAGAGTTTCAAAGTAAACTCGAAAATGAAAAGTGCAGAAAATTCATCATCGTTTCTCTCGAAAACTAGGGTAGATATTTTCGGGTTTTATATAAAAACGTAGGTTTTCGAAGTCGCTTGATTGGATAAGAAGAAAAAAGTCGCAGTTTTCCGGATTTTAAAATTTTCACCTGCAAAATGAGAATTTTTGAAATTTTGGAAATTTCGATTCTGCATATCTCGACCAATTGGCTCCGGATTGAGATGGGGTTTGCAGACTGGTGATCAGCGATGAGGACACTTTCTCCCCAGCACAAAAAATCGCAATCGAAAATTTCGAAATTTTGGCCGAAAAAATCCAAAGGGGTAGACCCCCCCAAAAACGCTATATTTTGCATTCTCTAAGAAAATCACCTGACTCTATGAGCCTTTTTGGATATGGAGGTTTTTAAACCGGTCGGGAACTAGCAGAAAAAAAACTGAGTGTATCACTTATAGTCATTTCCTTGTCACCAGAGAGTTTCAAAGTAAACTCGAAAATGAAAAGTGCAGAAAATTCATCATCGTTTCTCTCGAAAACTAGGGTAGATATTTTCGGGTTTTATATAAAAACGTAGGTTTTCGAAGTCGCTTGATTGGATAAGAAGAAAAAAGTCGCAGTTTTCCGGATTTTAAAAATTTTCACCTGCAAAATGAGAATTTTTGAAATTTTGGAAATTTCGATTCTGCATATCTCGACCAATTGGCTCCGGATTGAGATGGGGTTTGCAGACTGGTGATCAGCGATGAGGACACTTTCTCCCCAGCACAAAAAATCGCAATCGAAAATTTCGAAATTTTGGCCGAAAAAATCCAAAGGGGTAGACCCCCCCAAAAACGCTATATTTTGCATTCTCTAAGAAAATCACCTGACTCTATGAGCCTTTTTGGATATGGAGGTTTTTAAACCGGTCGAGAACTAGCAGGAAAAACACTGAGTGTATCACTTATAGTCACTTCCTTGTCACCAGAGAGTTTCAAAGTAAACTCGAAAATGAAAAGTGCAGAAAATTCATCATCGTTTCTCTCGAAAACTAGGGTAGATATTTTCGGGTTTTATATAAAAACGTAGGTTTTCGAAGTCGCTTGATTGGATAAGAAGAAAAAAGTCGCAGTTTTCCGGATTTTGAAAATTTTCACCTGCAAAATGAGAATTTTTGAAATTTTGGAAATTTCGATTCTGCATATCTCGACCAATTGGCTCCGGATTGAGATGGGGTTTGCAGACTGGTGATCAGCGATGAGGACACTTTCTCCCCAGCACAAAAAATCGCAATCGAAAATTTCGAAATTTTGGCCGAAAAAATCCAAAGGGGTAGACCCCCCAAAAACGCTATATTTTGCATTCTCTGAGGAAATCACCTGACTCTATGAGCCTTTTTGGATATGGAGGTTTTTAAACCGGTCGGGAACTAGCAAAAAAAAAACTGAGTGTATCACTTATAGTCATTTCCTTGTCACCAGAGAGTTTCAAAGTAAACTCGAAAATGAAAAGTGCAGAAAATTCATCATCGTTTCTCTCGAAAACTAGGGTAGATATTTTCGGGTTTTATATAAAAACGTAGGTTTTCGAAGTCGCTTGATTGGATAAGAAGAAAAAAGTCGCAGTTTTCCGGATTTTAAAAATTTTCACCTGCAAAATGAGAATTTTTGAAATTTTGGAAATTTCGATTCTGCATATCTCGATCAATTGGCTCCGGATTGAGATGGGGTTTGCAGACTGGTGATCAGCGATGAGGACACTTTCTCCCCAGCACAAAAAATCGCAATCGAAAATTTCGAAATTTTGGCCGAAAAAATCCAAAGGGGTAGACCCCCCCAAAACGCTATATTTTGCATTCTCTAAGAAAATCACCTGACTCTATGAGCCTTTTTGGATATGGAGGTTTTTAAACCGGTCGAGAACTAGCAGGAAAAACACTGAGTGTATCACTTATAGTCACTTCCTTGTCACCAGAGAGTTTCAAAGTAAACTCGAAAATGAAAAGTGCAGAAAATTCATCATCGTTTCTCTCGAAAACTAGGGTAGATATTTTCGGGTTTTATATAAAAACGTAGGTTTTCGAAGTCGCTTGATTGGATAAGAAGAAAAAAGTCGCAGTTTTCCGGATTTTAAAAATTTTCACCTGCAAAATGAGAATTTTTGAAATTTTGGAAATTTCGATTCTGCATATCTCGATCAATTGGCTCCGGATTGAGATGGGGTTTGCAGACTGGTGATCAGCGATGAGGACACTTTCTCCCCAGCACAAAAAATCGCAATCGAAAATTTCGAAATTTTGGCCGAAAAAATCCAAAGGGGTAGACCCCCCAAAAACGCTATATTTTGCATTCTCTAAGAAAATCACCTGACTCTATGAGCCTTTTTGGATATGGAGGTTTTTAAACGGTCGAGAACTAGCAAAAAAAAAACTGAGTGTATCACTTATAGTCACTTCCTTGTCACCAGAGAGTTTCAAAGTAAACTCGAAAATGAAAAGTGCAGAAAATTCATCATCGTTTCTCTCGAAAACTAGGGTAGATATTTTCGGGTTTTATATAAAAACGTAGGTTTTCGAAGTCGCTTGATTGGATAAGAAGAAAAAAGTCGCAGTTTTCCGGATTTTAAAAATTTTCACCTGCAAAATGAGAATTTTTGAAATTTTGGAAATTTCGATTCTGCATATCTCGACCAATTGGCTCCGGATTGAGATGGGGTTTGCAGACTGGTGATCAGCGATGAGGACACTTTCTCCCCAGCACAAAAAATCGCAATCGAAAATTTCGAAATTTTGGCCGAAAAAATCCAAAGGGGTAGACCCCCCCAAAAACGCTATATTTTGCATTCTCTAAGAAAATCACCTGACTCTATGAGCCTTTTTGGATATGGAGGTTTTTAAACCGGTCGGGAACTAGCAAAAAAAAAACTGAGTGTATCACTTATAGTCACTTCCTTGTCACCAGAGAGTTTCAAAGTAAACTCGAAAATGAAAAGTGCAGAAAATTCATCATCGTTTCTCTCGAAAACTAGGGTAGATATTTTCGGGTTTTATATAAAAACGTAGGTTTTCGAAGTCGCTTGATTGGATAAGAAGAAAAAAGTCGCAGTTTTCCGGATTTTAAAAATTTTCACCTGCAAAATGAGAATTTTTGAAATTTTGGAAATTTCGATTCTGCATATCTCGACCAATTGGCTCCGGATTGAGATGGGGTTTGCAGACTGGTGATCAGCGATGAGGACACTTTCTCCCCAGCACAAAAAATCGCAATCGAAAATTTCGAAATTTTGGCCGAAAAAATCCAAAGGGGTAGACCCCCCCAAAAACGCTATATTTTGCATTCTCTGAGGAAATCACCTGACTCTATGAGCCTTTTTGGATATGGAGGTTTTTAAACCGGTCGAGAACTAGCAGGAAAAACACTGAGTGTATCACTTATAGTCATTTCCTTGTCACCAGAGAGTTTCAAAGTAAACTCGAAAATGAAAAGTGCAGAAAATTCATCATCGTTTCTCTCGAAAACTAGGGTAGATATTTTCGGGTTTTATATAAAAACGTAGGTTTTCGAAGTCGCTTGATTGGATAAGAAGAAAAAAGTCGCAGTTTTCCGGATTTTAAAAATTTTCACCTGCAAAATGAGAATTTTTGAAATTTTGGAAATTTCGATTCTGCATATCTCGACCAATTGGCTCCGGATTGAGATGGGGTTTGCAGACTGGTGATCAGCGATGAGGACACTTTCTCCCCAGCACAAAAAATCGCAATCGAAAATTTCGAAATTTTGGCCGAAAAAATCCAAAGGGGTAGACCCCCCCAAAAACGCTATATTTTGCATTCTCTGAGGAAATCACCTGACTCTATGAGCCTTTTTGGATATGGAGGTTTTTAAACCGGTCGGGAACTAGCAAAAAAAAAACTGAGTGTATCACTTATAGTCACTTCCTTGTCACCAGAGAGTTTCAAAGTAAACTCGAAAATGAAAAGTGCAGAAAATTCATCATCGTTTCTCTCGAAAACTAGGGTAGATATTTTCGGGTTTTATATAAAAACGTAGGTTTTCGAAGTCGCTTGATTGGATAAGAAGAAAAAAGTCGCAGTTTTCCGGATTTTAAAAATTTTCACCTGCAAAATGAGAATTTTTGAAATTTTGGAAATTTCGATTCTGCATATCTCGACCAATTGGCTCCGGATTGAGATGGGGTTTGCAGACTGGTGATCAGCGATGAGGACACTTTCTCCCCAGCACAAAAAATCGCAATCGAAAATTTCGAAATTTTGGCCGAAAAAATCCAAAGGGGTAGACCCCCCCAAAAACGCTATATTTTGCATTCTCTAAGAAAATCACCTGACTCTATGAGCCTTTTTGGATATGGAGGTTTTTAAACCGGTCGAGAACTAGCAGGAAAAACACTGAGTGTATCACTTATAGTCACTTCCTTGTCACCAGAGAGTTTCAAAGTAAACTCGAAAATGAAAAGTGCAGAAAATTCATCATCGTTTCTCTCGAAAACTAGGGTAGATATTTTCGGGTTTTATATGAAAACGTAGGTTTTCGAAGTCGCTTGATTGGATAAGAAGAAAAAAGTCGCAGTTTTCCGGATTTTGAAAATTTTCACCTGCAAAATGAGAATTTTTGAAATTTTGGAAATTTCGATTCTGCATATCTCGACCAATTGGCTCCGGATTGAGATGGGGTTTGCAGACTGGTGATCAGCGATGAGGACACTTTCTCCCCAGCACAAAAAATCGCAATCGAAAATTTCGAAATTTTGGCCGAAAAAATCCAAAGGGGTAGACCCCCCCAAAAACGCTATATTTTGCATTCTCTGAGGAAATCACCTGACTCTATGAGCCTTTTTGGATATGGAGGTTTTTAAACCGGTCGGGAACTAGCAGAAAAAAAACTGAGTGTATCACTTATAGTCATTTCCTTGTCACCAGAGAGTTTCAAAGTAAACTCGAAAATGAAAAGTGCAGAAAATTCATCATCGTTTCTCTCGAAAACTAGGGTAGATATTTTCGGGTTTTATATAAAAACGTAGGTTTTCGAAGTCGCTTGATTGGATAAGAAGAAAAAAGTCGCAGTTTTCCGGATTTTAAAAATTTTCACCTGCAAAATGAGAATTTTTGAAATTTTGGAAATTTCGATTCTGCATATCTCGACCAATTGGCTCCGGATTGAGATGGGGTTTGCAGACTGGTGATCAGCGATGAGGACACTTTCTCCCCAGCACAAAAAATCGCAATCGAAAATTTCGAAATTTTGGCCGAAAAAATCCAAAGGGGTAGACCCCCCAAAAACGCTATATTTTGCATTCTCTGAGGAAATCACCTGACTCTATGAGCCTTTTTGGATATGGAGGTTTTTAAACCGGTCGGGAACTAGCAGAAAAAAAACTGAGTGTATCACTTATAGTCATTTCCTTGTCACCAGAGAGTTTCAAAGTAAACTCGAAAATGAAAAGTGCAGAAAATTCATCATCGTTTCTCTCGAAAACTAGGGTAGATATTTTCGGGTTTTATATAAAAACGTAGGTTTTCGAAGTCGCTTGATTGGATAAGAAGAAAAAAGTCGCAGTTTTCCGGATTTTAAAAATTTTCACCTGCAAAATGAGAATTTTTGAAATTTTGGAAATTTCGATTCTGCATATCTCGACCAATTGGCTCCGGATTGAGATGGGGTTTGCAGACTGGTGATCAGCGATGAGGACACTTTCTCCCCAGCACAAAAAATCGCAATCGAAAATTTCGAAATTTTGGCCGAAAAAATCCAAAGGGGTAGACCCCCCCAAAAACGCTATATTTTGCATTCTCTAAGAAAATCACCTGACTCTATGAGCCTTTTTGGATATGGAGGTTTTTAAAACGGTCGGAAACTAGCAGGAAAAAACACTGAGTGTATCACTTATAGTCATTTCCTTGTCACCAGAGAGTTTCAAAGTAAACTCGAAAATGAAAAGTGCAGAAAATTCATCATCGTTTCTCTCGAAAACTAGGGTAGATATTTTCGGGTTTTATATAAAAACGTAGGTTTTCGAAGTCGCTTGATTGGATAAGAAGAAAAAAGTCGCAGTTTTCCGGATTTTAAAAATTTTCACCTGCAAAATGAGAATTTTTGAAATTTTGGAAATTTCGATTCTGCATATCTCGACCAATTGGCTCCGGATTGAGATGGGGTTTGCAGACTGGTGATCAGCGATGAGGACACTTTCTCCCCAGCACAAAAAATCGCAATCGAAAATTTCGAAATTTTGGCCGAAAAAATCCAAAGGGGTAGACCCCCCAAAAACGCTATATTTTGCATTCTCTAAGAAAATCACCTGACTCTATGAGCCTTTTTGGATATGGAGGTTTTTGAAACCGGTCGAGAACTAGCAAAAAAAAACTGAGTGTATCACTTATAGTCACTTCCTTGTCACCAGAGAGTTTCAAAGTAAACTCGAAAATGAAAAGTGCAGAAAATTCATCATCGTTTCTCTCGAAAACTAGGGTAGATATTTTCGGGTTTTATATAAAAACGTAGGTTTTCGAAGTCGCTTGATTGGATAAGAAGAAAAAAGTCGCAGTTTTCCGGATTTTAAAAATTTTCACCTGCAAAATGAGAATTTTTGAAATTTTGGAAATTTCGATTCTGCATATCTCGACCAATTGGCTCCGGATTGAGATGGGGTTTGCAGACTGGTGATCAGCGATGAGGACACTTTCTCCCCAGCACAAAAAATCGCAATCGAAAATTTCGAAATTTTGGCCGAAAAAATCCAAAGGGGTAGACCCCCCCAAAAACGCTATATTTTGCATTCTCTAAGAAAATCACCTGACTCTATGAGCCTTTTTGGATATGGAGGTTTTTGAACCGGTCGGGAACTAGCAAAAAAAAAACTGAGTGTATCACTTATAGTCACTTCCTTGTCACCAGAGAGTTTCAAAGTAAACTCGAAAATGAAAAGTGCAGAAAATTCATCATCGTTTCTCTCGAAAACTAGGGTAGATATTTTCGGGTTTTATATAAAAACGTAGGTTTTCGAAGTCGCTTGATTGGATAAGAAGAAAAAAGTCGCAGTTTTCCGGATTTTAAAAATTTTCACCTGCAAAATGAGAATTTTTGAAATTTTGGAAATTTCGATTCTGCATATCTCGACCAATTGGCTCCGGATTGAGATGGGGTTTGCAGACTGGTGATCAGCGATGAGGACACTTTCTCCCCAGCACAAAAAATCGCAATCGAAAATTTCGAAATTTTGGCCGAAAAAATCCAAAGGGGTAGACCCCCCAAAAACGCTATATTTTGCATTCTCTGAGGAAATCACCTGACTCTATGAGCCTTTTTGGATATGGAGGTTTTTAAACCGGTCGGGAACTAGCAGAAAAAAAACTGAGTGTATCACTTATAGTCATTTCCTTGTCACCAGAGAGTTTCAAAGTAAACTCGAAAATGAAAAGTGCAGAAAATTCATCATCGTTTCTCTCGAAAACTAGGGTAGATATTTTCGGGTTTTATATAAAAACGTAGGTTTTCGAAGTCGCTTGATTGGATAAGAAGAAAAAAGTCGCAGTTTTCCGGATTTTAAAAATTTTCACCTGCAAAATGAGAATTTTTGAAATTTTGGAAATTTCGATTCTGCATATCTCGACCAATTGGCTCCGGATTGAGATGGGGTTTGCAGACTGGTGATCAGCGATGAGGACACTTTCTCCCCAGCACAAAAAATCGCAATCGAAAATTTCGAAATTTTGGCCGAAAAAATCCAAAGGGGTAGACCCCCCCAAAAACGCTATATTTTGCATTCTCTGAGGAAATCACCTGACTCTATGAGCCTTTTTGGATATGGAGGTTTTTAAACCGGTCGGGAACTAGCAGAAAAAAAACTGAGTGTATCACTTATAGTCATTTCCTTGTCACCAGAGAGTTTCAAAGTAAACTCGAAAATGAAAAGTGCAGAAAATTCATCATCGTTTCTCTCGAAAACTAGGGTAGATATTTTCGGGTTTTATATAAAAACGTAGGTTTTCGAAGTCGCTTGATTGGATAAGAAGAAAAAAGTCGCAGTTTTCCGGATTTTAAAAATTTTCACCTGCAAAATGAGAATTTTTGAAATTTTGGAAATTTCGATTCTGCATATCTCGACCAATTGGCTCCGGATTGAGATGGGGTTTGCAGACTGGTGATCAGCGATGAGGACACTTTCTCCCCAGCACAAAAAATCGCAATCGAAAATTTCGAAATTTTGGCCGAAAAAATCCAAAGGGGTAGACCCCCCAAAAACGCTATATTTTGCATTCTCTAAGAAAATCACCTGACTCTATGAGCCTTTTTGGATATGGAGGTTTTTAAACCGGTCGAGAACTAGCAGGAAAAACACTGAGTGTATCACTTATAGTCACTTCCTTGTCACCAGAGAGTTTCAAAGTAAACTCGAAAATGAAAAGTGCAGAAAATTCATCATCGTTTCTCTCGAAAACTAGGGTAGATATTTTCGGGTTTTATATAAAAACGTAGGTTTTCGAAGTCGCTTGATTGGATAAGAAGAAAAAAGTCGCAGTTTTCCGGATTTTAAAAATTTTCACCTGCAAAATGAGAATTTTTGAAATTTTGGAAATTTCGATTCTGCATATCTCGACCAATTGGCTCCGGATTGAGATGGGGTTTGCAGACTGGTGATCAGCGATGAGGACACTTTCTCCCCAGCACAAAAAATCGCAATCGAAAATTTCGAAATTTTGGCCGAAAAAATCCAAAGGGGTAGACCCCCCCAAAAACGCTATATTTTGCATTCTCTGAGGAAATCACCTGACTCTATGAGCCTTTTTGGATATGGAGGTTTTTAAACCGGTCGGGAACTAGCAGAAAAAAAACTGAGTGTATCACTTATAGTCATTTCCTTGTCACCAGAGAGTTTCAAAGTAAACTCGAAAATGAAAAGTGCAGAAAATTCATCATCGTTTCTCTCGAAAACTAGGGTAGATATTTTCGGGTTTTATATAAAAACGTAGGTTTTCGAAGTCGCTTGATTGGATAAGAAGAAAAAAGTCGCAGTTTTCCGGATTTTAAAAATTTTCACCTGCAAAATGAGAATTTTTGAAATTTTGGAAATTTCGATTCTGCATATCTCGACCAATTGGCTCCGGATTGAGATGGGGTTTGCAGACTGGTGATCAGCGATGAGGACACTTTCTCCCCAGCACAAAAAATCGCAATCGAAAATTTCGAAATTTTGGCCGAAAAAATCCAAAGGGGTAGACCCCCCCAAAACGCTATATTTTGCATTCTCTAAGGAAATCACCTGACTCTATGAGCCTTTTTGGATATGGAGGTTTTTAAACCGGTCGGGAACTAGCAGAAAAAAAACTGAGTGTATCACTTATAGTCATTTCCTTGTCACCAGAGAGTTTCAAAGTAAACTCGAAAATGAAAAGTGCAGAAAATTCATCATCGTTTCTCTCGAAAACTAGGGTAGATATTTTCGGGTTTTATATAAAAACGTAGGTTTTCGAAGTCGCTTGATTGGATAAGAAGAAAAAAGTCGCAGTTTTCCGGATTTTAAAAATTTTCACCTGCAAAATGAGAATTTTTGAAATTTTGGAAATTTCGATTCTGCATATCTCGACCAATTGGCTCCGGATTGAGATGGGGTTTGCAGACTGGTGATCAGCGATGAGGACACTTTCTCCCCAGCACAAAAAATCGCAATCGAAAATTTCGAAATTTTGGCCGAAAAAATCCAAAGGGGTAGACCCCCCCAAAACGCTATATTTTGCATTCTCTAAGAAAATCACCTGACTCTATGAGCCTTTTTGGATATGGAGGTTTTTAAACCGGTCGGAAACTAGCAGAAAAAAACTGAGTGTATCACTTATAGTCATTTCCTTGTCACCAGAGAGTTTCAAAGTAAACTCGAAAATGAAAAGTGCAGAAAATTCATCATCGTTTCTCTCGAAAACTAGGGTAGATATTTTCGGGTTTTATATAAAAACGTAGGTTTTCGAAGTCGCTTGATTGGATAAGAAGAAAAAAGTCGCAGTTTTCCGGATTTTAAAAATTTTCACCTGCAAAATGAGAATTTTTGAAATTTTGGAAATTTCGATTCTGCATATCTCGACCAATTGGCTCCGGATTGAGATGGGGTTTGCAGACTGGTGATCAGCGATGAGGACACTTTCTCCCCAGCACAAAAAATCGCAATCGAAAATTTCGAAATTTTGGCCGAAAAAATCCAAAGGGGTAGACCCCCCCAAAAACGCTATATTTTGCATTCTCTGAAGGAAATCACCTGACTCTATGAGCCTTTTTGGATATGGAGGTTTTTAAACCGGTCGGGAACTAGCAGGAAAAAAACTGAGTGTATCACTTATAGTCATTTCCTTGTCACCAGAGAGTTTCAAAGTAAACTCGAAAATGAAAAGTGCAGAAAATTCATCATCGTTTCTCTCGAAAACTAGGGTAGATATTTTCGGGTTTTATATAAAAACGTAGGTTTTCGAAGTCGCTTGATTGGATAAGAAGAAAAAAGTCGCAGTTTTCCGGATTTTAAAAATTTTCACCTGCAAAATGAGAATTTTTGAAATTTTGGAAATTTCGATTCTGCATATCTCGACCAATTGGCTCCGGATTGAGATGGGGTTTGCAGACTGGTGATCAGCGATGAGGACACTTTCTCCCCAGCACAAAAAATCGCAATCGAAAATTTCGAAATTTTGGCCGAAAAAATCCAAAGGGGTAGACCCCCCCAAAAACGCTATATTTTGCATTCTCTGAGGAAATCACCTGACTCTATGAGCCTTTTTGGATATGGAGGTTTTTAAACCGGTCGGGAACTAGCAGAAAAAAAACTGAGTGTATCACTTATAGTCATTTCCTTGTCACCAGAGAGTTTCAAAGTAAACTCGAAAATGAAAAGTGCAGAAAATTCATCATCGTTTCTCTCGAAAACTAGGGTAGATATTTTCGGGTTTTATATAAAAACGTAGGTTTTCGAAGTCGCTTGATTGGATAAGAAGAAAAAAGTCGCAGTTTTCCGGATTTTAAAAATTTTCACCTGCAAAATGAGAATTTTTGAAATTTTGGAAATTTCGATTCTGCATATCTCGACCAATTGGCTCCGGATTGAGATGGGGTTTGCAGACTGGTGATCAGCGATGAGGACACTTTCTCCCCAGCACAAAAAATCGCAATCGAAAATTTCGAAATTTTGGCCGAAAAAATCCAAAGGGGTAGACCCCCCCAAAAACGCTATATTTTGCATTCTCTAAGAAAATCACCTGACTCTATGAGCCTTTTTGGATATGGAGGTTTTTAAACCGGTCGGAACTAGCAGGAAAAACACTGAGTGTATCACTTATAGTCATTTCCTTGTCACCAGAGAGTTTCAAAGTAAACTCGAAAATGAAAAGTGCAGAAAATTCATCATCGTTTCTCTCGAAAACTAGGGTAGATATTTTCGGGTTTTATATAAAAACGTAGGTTTTCGAAGTCGCTTGATTGGATAAGAAGAAAAAAGTCGCAGTTTTCCGGATTTTAAAAATTTTCACCTGCAAAATGAGAATTTTTGAAATTTTGGAAATTTCGATTCTGCATATCTCGACCAATTGGCTCCGGATTGAGATGGGGTTTGCAGACTGGTGATCAGCGATGAGGACACTTTCTCCCCAGCACAAAAAATCGCAATCGAAAATTTCGAAATTTTGGCCGAAAAAATCCAAAGGGGTAGACCCCCCAAAAACGCTATATTTTGCATTCTCTAAGGAAATCACCTGACTCTATGAGCCTTTTTGGATATGGAGGTTTTTAAACCGGTCGGGAACTAGCAGAAAAAAAACTGAGTGTATCACTTATAGTCATTTCCTTGTCACCAGAGAGTTTCAAAGTAAACTCGAAAATGAAAAGTGCAGAAAATTCATCATCGTTTCTCTCGAAAACTAGGGTAGATATTTTCGGGTTTTATATAAAAACGTAGGTTTTCGAAGTCGCTTGATTGGATAAGAAGAAAAAAGTCGCAGTTTTCCGGATTTTAAAAATTTTCACCTGCAAAATGAGAATTTTTGAAATTTTGGAAATTTCGATTCTGCATATCTCGACCAATTGGCTCCGGATTGAGATGGGGTTTGCAGACTGGTGATCAGCGATGAGGACACTTTCTCCCCAGCACAAAAAATCGCAATCGAAAATTTCGAAATTTTGGCCGAAAAAATCCAAAGGGGTAGACCCCCCCAAAAACGCTATATTTTGCATTCTCTAAGAAAATCACCTGACTCTATGAGCCTTTTTGGATATGGAGGTTTTTAAACCGGTCGGAACTAGCAAAAAAAAAACTGAGTGTATCACTTATAGTCACTTCCTTGTCACCAGAGAGTTTCAAAGTAAACTCGAAAATGAAAAGTGCAGAAAATTCATCATCGTTTCTCTCGAAAACTAGGGTAGATATTTTCGGGTTTTATATAAAAACGTAGGTTTTCGAAGTCGCTTGATTGGATAAGAAGAAAAAAGTCGCAGTTTTCCGGATTTTAAAAATTTTCACCTGCAAAATGAGAATTTTTGAAATTTTGGAAATTTCGATTCTGCATATCTCGACCAATTGGCTCCGGATTGAGATGGGGTTTGCAGACTGGTGATCAGCGATGAGGACACTTTCTCCCCAGCACAAAAAATCGCAATCGAAAATTTCGAAATTTTGGCCGAAAAAATCCAAAGGGGTAGACCCCCCCAAAAACGCTATATTTTGCATTCTCTAAGAAAATCACCTGACTCTATGAGCCTTTTTGGATATGGAGGTTTTTAAACCGGTCGAGAACTAGCAGGAAAAACACTGAGTGTATCACTTATAGTCACTTCCTTGTCACCAGAGAGTTTCAAAGTAAACTCGAAAATGAAAAGTGCAGAAAATTCATCATCGTTTCTCTCGAAAACTAGGGTAGATATTTTCGGGTTTTATATAAAAACGTAGGTTTTCGAAGTCGCTTGATTGGATAAGAAGAAAAAAGTCGCAGTTTTCCGGATTTTAAAAATTTTCACCTGCAAAATGAGAATTTTTGAAATTTTGGAAATTTCGATTCTGCATATCTCGACCAATTGGCTCCGGATTGAGATGGGGTTTGCAGACTGGTGATCAGCGATGAGGACACTTTCTCCCTAGCACAAAAAATCGCAATCGAAAATTTCGAAATTTTGGCCGAAAAAATCCAAAGGGGTAGACCCCCCAAAAACGCTATATTTTGCATTCTCTGAGGAAATCACCTGACTCTATGAGCCTTTTTGGATATGGAGGTTTTTAAACCGGTCGGGAACTAGCAGAAAAAAAACTGAGTGTATCACTTATAGTCATTTCCTTGTCACCAGAGAGTTTCAAAGTAAACTCGAAAATGAAAAGTGCAGAAAATTCATCATCGTTTCTCTCGAAAACTAGGGTAGATATTTTCGGGTTTTATATAAAAACGTAGGTTTTCGAAGTCGCTTGATTGGATAAGAAGAAAAAAGTCGCAGTTTTCCGGATTTTAAAAATTTTCACCTGCAAAATGAGAATTTTTGAAATTTTGGAAATTTCGATTCTGCATATCTCGATCAATTGGCTCCGGATTGAGATGGGGTTTGCAGACTGGTGATCAGCGATGAGGACACTTTCTCCCCAGCACAAAAAATCGCAATCGAAAATTTCGAAATTTTGGCCGAAAAAATCCAAAGGGGTAGACCCCCCCAAAAACGCTATATTTTGCATTCTCTAAGAAAATCACCTGACTCTATGAGCCTTTTTGGATATGGAGGTTTTTAAACCGGTCGAGAACTAGCAGGAAAAACACTGAGTGTATCACTTATAGTCATTTCCTTGTCACCAGAGAGTTTCAAAGTAAACTCGAAAATGAAAAGTGCAGAAAATTCATCATCGTTTCTCTCGAAAACTAGGGTAGATATTTTCGGGTTTTATATAAAAACGTAGGTTTTCGAAGTCGCTTGATTGGATAAGAAGAAAAAAGTCGCAGTTTTCCGGATTTTAAAAATTTTCACCTGCAAAATGAGAATTTTTGAAATTTTGGAAATTTCGATTCTGCATATCTCGACCAATTGGCTCCGGATTGAGATGGGGTTTGCAGACTGGTGATCAGCGATGAGGACACTTTCTCCCCAGCACAAAAAATCGCAATCGAAAATTTCGAAATTTTGGCCGAAAAAATCCAAAGGGGTAGACCCCCCCAAAAACGCTATATTTTGCATTCTCTGAGGAAATCACCTGACTCTATGAGCCTTTTTGGATATGGAGGTTTTTAAACCGGTCGGGAACTAGCAGAAAAAAAACTGAGTGTATCACTTATAGTCATTTCCTTGTCACCAGAGAGTTTCAAAGTAAACTCGAAAATGAAAAGTGCAGAAAATTCATCATCGTTTCTCTCGAAAACTAGGGTAGATATTTTCGGGTTTTATATAAAAACGTAGGTTTTCGAAGTCGCTTGATTGGATAAGAAGAAAAAAGTCGCAGTTTTCCGGATTTTAAAAATTTTCACCTGCAAAATGAGAATTTTTGAAATTTTGGAAATTTCGATTCTGCATATCTCGACCAATTGGCTCCGGATTGAGATGGGGTTTGCAGACTGGTGATCAGCGATGAGGACACTTTCTCCCCAGCACAAAAAATCGCAATCGAAAATTTCGAAATTTTGGCCGAAAAAATCCAAAGGGGTAGACCCCCCCAAAAACGCTATATTTTGCATTCTCTAAGAAAATCACCTGACTCTATGAGCCTTTTTGGATATGGAGGTTTTTAAACCGGTCGAGAACTAGCAGGAAAAAACTGAGTGTATCACTTATAGTCATTTCCTTGTCACCAGAGAGTTTCAAAGTAAACTCGAAAATGAAAAGTGCAGAAAATTCATCATCGTTTCTCTCGAAAACTAGGGTAGATATTTTCGGGTTTTATATAAAAACGTAGGTTTTCGAAGTCGCTTGATTGGATAAGAAGAAAAAAGTCGCAGTTTTCCGGATTTTAAAAATTTTCACCTGCAAAATGAGAATTTTTGAAATTTTGGAAATTTCGATTCTGCATATCTCGACCAATTGGCTCCGGATTGAGATGGGGTTTGCAGACTGGTGATCAGCGATGAGGACACTTTCTCCCCAGCACAAAAAATCGCAATCGAAAATTTCGAAATTTTGGCCGAAAAAATCCAAAGGGGTAGACCCCCCCAAAAACGCTATATTTTGCATTCTCTAAGAAAATCACCTGACTCTATGAGCCTTTTTGGATATGGAGGTTTTTAAACCGGTCGAGAACTAGCAGAAAAAACACTGAGTGTATCACTTATAGTCATTTCCTTGTCACCAGAGAGTTTCAAAGTAAACTCGAAAATGAAAAGTGCAGAAAATTCATCATCGTTTCTCTCGAAAACTAGGGTAGATATTTTCGGTTTTATATAAAAACGTAGGTTTTCGAAGTCGCTTGATTGGATAAGAAGAAAAAAGTCGCAGTTTTCCGGATTTTAAAAATTTTCACCTGCAAAATGAGAATTTTTGAAATTTTGGAAATTTCGATTCTGCATATCTCGACCAATTGGCTCCGGATTGAGATGGGGTTTGCAGACTGGTGATCAGCGATGAGGACACTTTCTCCCCAGCACAAAAAATCGCAATCGAAAATTTCGAAATTTTGGCCGAAAAAATCCAAAGGGGTAGACCCCCCCAAAAACGCTATATTTTGCATTCTCTGAGGAAATCACCTGACTCTATGAGCCTTTTTGGATATGGAGGTTTTTAAACCGGTCGGGAACTAGCAGAAAAAAAACTGAGTGTATCACTTATAGTCATTTCCTTGTCACCAGAGAGTTTCAAAGTAAACTCGAAAATGAAAAGTGCAGAAAATTCATCATCGTTTCTCTCGAAAACTAGGGTAGATATTTTCGGGTTTTATATAAAAACGTAGGTTTTCGAAGTCGCTTGATTGGATAAGAAGAAAAAAGTCGCAGTTTTCCGGATTTTAAAAATTTTCACCTGCAAAATGAGAATTTTTGAAATTTTGGAAATTTCGATTCTGCATATCTCGACCAATTGGCTCCGGATTGAGATGGGGTTTGCAGACTGGTGATCAGCGATGAGGACACTTTCTCCCCAGCACAAAAAATCGCAATCGAAAATTTCGAAATTTTGGCCGAAAAAATCCAAAGGGGTAGACCCCCCCAAAAACGCTATATTTTGCATTCTCTGAGGAAATCACCTGACTCTATGAGCCTTTTTGGATATGGAGGTTTTTAAACCGGTCGGGAACTAGCAGAAAAAAAACTGAGTGTATCACTTATAGTCATTTCCTTGTCACCAGAGAGTTTCAAAGTAAACTCGAAAATGAAAAGTGCAGAAAATTCATCATCGTTTCTCTCGAAAACTAGGGTAGATATTTTCGGGTTTTATATAAAAACGTAGGTTTTCGAAGTCGCTTGATTGGATAAGAAGAAAAAAGTCGCAGTTTTCCGGATTTTAAAAATTTTCACCTGCAAAATGAGAATTTTTGAAATTTTGGAAATTTCGATTCTGCATATCTCGACCAATTGGCTCCGGATTGAGATGGGGTTTGCAGACTGGTGATCAGCGATGAGGACACTTTCTCCCCAGCACAAAAAATCGCAATCGAAAATTTCGAAATTTTGGCCGAAAAAATCCAAAGGGGTAGACCCCCCAAAAAACGCTATATTTTGCATTCTCTGAGGAAATCACCTGACTCTATGAGCCTTTTTGGATATGGAGGTTTTTAAACCGGTCGGGAACTAGCAGAAAAAAAACTGAGTGTATCACTTATAGTCATTTCCTTGTCACCAGAGAGTTTCAAAGTAAACTCGAAAATGAAAAGTGCAGAAAATTCATCATCGTTTCTCTCGAAAACTAGGGTAGATATTTTCGGGTTTTATATAAAAACGTAGGTTTTCGAAGTCGCTTGATTGGATAAGAAGAAAAAAGTCGCAGTTTTCCGGATTTTAAAAATTTTCACCTGCAAAATGAGAATTTTTGAAATTTTGGAAATTTCGATTCTGCATATCTCGACCAATTGGCTCCGGATTGAGATGGGGTTTGCAGACTGGTGATCAGCGATGAGGACACTTTCTCCCCAGCACAAAAAATCGCAATCGAAAATTTCGAAATTTTGGCCGAAAAAATCCAAAGGGGTAGACCCCCCCAAAAACGCTATATTTTGCATTCTCTAAGAAAATCACCTGACTCTATGAGCCTTTTTGGATATGGAGGTTTTTAAACCGGTCGGGAACTAGCAAAAAAAAAACTGAGTGTATCACTTATAGTCATTTCCTTGTCACCAGAGAGTTTCAAAGTAAACTCGAAAATGAAAAGTGCAGAAAATTCATCATCGTTTCTCTCGAAAACTAGGGTAGATATTTTCGGGTTTTATATAAAAACGTAGGTTTTCGAAGTCGCTTGATTGGATAAGAAGAAAAAAGTCGCAGTTTTCCGGATTTTAAAAATTTTCACCTGCAAAATGAGAATTTTTGAAATTTTGGAAATTTCGATTCTGCATATCTCGACCAATTGGCTCCGGATTGAGATGGGGTTTGCAGACTGGTGATCAGCGATGAGGACACTTTCTCCCCAGCACAAAAAATCGCAATCGAAAATTTCGAAATTTTGGCCGAAAAAATCCAAAGGGGTAGACCCCCCCAAAAACGCTATATTTTGCATTCTCTAAGAAAATCACCTGACTCTATGAGCCTTTTTGGATATGGAGGTTTTTAAACCGGTCGAGAACTAGCAGGAAAAACACTGAGTGTATCACTTATAGTCACTTCCTTGTCACCAGAGAGTTTCAAAGTAAACTCGAAAATGAAAAGTGCAGAAAATTCATCATCGTTTCTCTCGAAAACTAGGGTAGATATTTTCGGGTTTTATATAAAAACGTAGGTTTTCGAAGTCGCTTGATTGGATAAGAAGAAAAAAGTCGCAGTTTTCCGGATTTTAAAAATTTTCACCTGCAAAATGAGAATTTTTGAAATTTTGGAAATTTCGATTCTGCATATCTCGACCAATTGGCTCCGGATTGAGATGGGGTTTGCAGACTGGTGATCAGCGATGAGGACACTTTCTCCCCAGCACAAAAAATCGCAATCGAAAATTTCGAAATTTTGGCCGAAAAAATCCAAAGGGGTAGACCCCCCAAAAACGCTATATTTTGCATTCTCTAAGAAAATCACCTGACTCTATGAGCCTTTTTGGATATGGAGGTTTTTAAACCGGTCGGGAACTAGCAAAAAAAAAACTGAGTGTATCACTTATAGTCACTTCCTTGTCACCAGAGAGTTTCAAAGTAAACTCGAAAATGAAAAGTGCAGAAAATTCATCATCGTTTCTCTCGAAAACTAGGGTAGATATTTTCGGGTTTATATAAAAACGTAGGTTTTCGAAGTCGCTTGATTGGATAAGAAGAAAAAAGTCGCAGTTTTCCGGATTTTAAAAATTTTCACCTGCAAAATGAGAATTTTTGAAATTTTGGAAATTTCGATTCTGCATATCTCGACCAATTGGCTCCGGATTGAGATGGGGTTTGCAGACTGGTGATCAGCGATGAGGACACTTTCTCCCCAGCACAAAAAATCGCAATCGAAAATTTCGAAATTTTGGCCGAAAAAATCCAAAGGGGTAGACCCCCCCAAAAACGCTATATTTTGCATTCTCTAAGGAAATCACCTGACTTTTTGGATATGGAGGTTTTTAAACCGGTCGAGAACTAGCAGGAAAAACACTGAGTGTATCACTTATAGTCATTTCCTTGTCACCAGAGAGTTTCAAAGTAAACTCGAAAATGAAAAGTGCAGAAAATTCATCATCGTTTCTCTCGAAAACTAGGGTAGATATTTTCGGGTTTTATATAAAAACGTAGGTTTTCGAAGTCGCTTGATTGGATAAGAAGAAAAAAGTCGCAGTTTTCCGGATTTTAAAAATTTTCACCTGCAAAATGAGAATTTTTGAAATTTTGGAAATTTCGATTCTGCATATCTCGACCAATTGGCTCCGGATTGAGATGGGGTTTGCAGACTGGTGATCAGCGATGAGGACACTTTCTCCCCAGCACAAAAAATCGCAATCGAAAATTTCGAAATTTTGGCCGAAAAAATCCAAAGGGGTAGACCCCCCCAAAAACGCTATATTTTGCATTCTCTGAGGAAATCACCTGACTCTATGAGCCTTTTTGGATATGGAGGTTTTTAAACCGGTCGGGAACTAGCAGAAAAAAAACTGAGTGTATCACTTATAGTCATTTCCTTGTCACCAGAGAGTTTCAAAGTAAACTCGAAAATGAAAAGTGCAGAAAATTCATCATCGTTTCTCTCGAAAACTAGGGTAGATATTTTCGGGTTTTATATAAAAACGTAGGTTTTCGAAGTCGCTTGATTGGATAAGAAGAAAAAAGTCGCAGTTTTCCGGATTTTAAAAATTTTCACCTGCAAAATGAGAATTTTTGAAATTTTGGAAATTTCGATTCTGCATATCTCGACCAATTGGCTCCGGATTGAGATGGGGTTTGCAGACTGGTGATCAGCGATGAGGACACTTTCTCCCCAGCACAAAAAATCGCAATCGAAAATTTCGAAATTTTGGCCGAAAAAATCCAAAGGGGTAGACCCCCCAAAAACGCTATATTTTGCATTCTCTGAGGAAATCACCTGACTCTATGAGCCTTTTTGGATATGGAGGTTTTTAAACCGGTCGGGAACTAGCAGAAAAAAAACTGAGTGTATCACTTATAGTCATTTCCTTGTCACCAGAGAGTTTCAAAGTAAACTCGAAAATGAAAAGTGCAGAAAATTCATCATCGTTTCTCTCGAAAACTAGGGTAGATATTTTCGGGTTTTATATAAAAACGTAGGTTTTCGAAGTCGCTTGATTGGATAAGAAGAAAAAAGTCGCAGTTTTCCGGATTTTAAAAATTTTCACCTGCAAAATGAGAATTTTTGAAATTTTGGAAATTTCGATTCTGCATATCTCGACCAATTGGCTCCGGATTGAGATGGGGTTTGCAGACTGGTGATCAGCGATGAGGACACTTTCTCCCCAGCACAAAAAATCGCAATCGAAAATTTCGAAATTTTGGCCGAAAAAATCCAAAGGGGTAGACCCCCCCAAAAACGCTATATTTTGCATTCTCTAAGGAAATCACCTGACTCTATGAGCCTTTTTGGATATGGAGGTTTTTAAACCGGTCGAGAACTAGCAGGAAAAAACACTGAGTGTATCACTTATAGTCATTTCCTTGTCACCAGAGAGTTTCAAAGTAAACTCGAAAATGAAAAGTGCAGAAAATTCATCATCGTTTCTCTCGAAAACTAGGGTAGATATTTTCGGGTTTTATATAAAAACGTAGGTTTTCGAAGTCGCTTGATTGGATAAGAAGAAAAAAGTCGCAGTTTTCCGGATTTTAAAAATTTTCACCTGCAAAATGAGAATTTTTGAAATTTTGGAAATTTCGATTCTGCATATCTCGACCAATTGGCTCCGGATTGAGATGGGGTTTGCAGACTGGTGATCAGCGATGAGGACACTTTCTCCCCAGCACAAAAAATCGCAATCGAAAATTTCGAAATTTTGGCCGAAAAAATCCAAAGGGGTAGACCCCCCCAAAAACGCTATATTTTGCATTCTCTAAGAAATCACCTGACTCTATGAGCCTTTTTGGATATGGAGGTTTTTAAACCGGTCGGGAACTAGCAAAAAAAAAACTGAGTGTATCACTTATAGTCATTTCCTTGTCACCAGAGAGTTTCAAAGTAAACTCGAAAATGAAAAGTGCAGAAAATTCATCATCGTTTCTCTCGAAAACTAGGGTAGATATTTTCGGGTTTTATATAAAAACGTAGGTTTTCGAAGTCGCTTGATTGGATAAGAAGAAAAAAGTCGCAGTTTTCCGGATTTTAAAAATTTTCACCTGCAAAATGAGAATTTTTGAAATTTTGGAAATTTCGATTCTGCATATCTCGACCAATTGGCTCCGGATTGAGATGGGGTTTGCAGACTGGTGATCAGCGATGAGGACACTTTCTCCCCAGCACAAAAAATCGCAATCGAAAATTTCGAAATTTTGGCCGAAAAAATCCAAAGGGGTAGACCCCCCCAAAAACGCTATATTTTGCATTCTCTAAGAAATCACCTGACTCTATGAGCCTTTTTGGATATGGAGGTTTTTAAACCGGTCGAGAACTAGCAGGAAAAACACTGAGTGTATCACTTATAGTCACTTCCTTGTCACCAGAGAGTTTCAAAGTAAACTCGAAAATGAAAAGTGCAGAAAATTCATCATCGTTTCTCTCGAAAACTAGGGTAGATATTTTCGGGTTTTATATAAAAACGTAGGTTTTCGAAGTCGCTTGATTGGATAAGAAGAAAAAAGTCGCAGTTTTCCGGATTTTAAAAATTTTCACCTGCAAAATGAGAATTTTTGAAATTTTGGAAATTTCGATTCTGCATATCTCGACCAATTGGCTCCGGATTGAGATGGGGTTTGCAGACTGGTGATCAGCGATGAGGACACTTTCTCCCCAGCACAAAAAATCGCAATCGAAAATTTCGAAATTTTGGCCGAAAAAATCCAAAGGGGTAGACCCCCCAAAAACGCTATATTTTGCATTCTCTAAGAAAATCACCTGACTCTATGAGCCTTTTTGGATATGGAGGTTTTTAAACCGGTCGGGAACTAGCAAAAAAAAACTGAGTGTATCACTTATAGTCACTTCCTTGTCACCAGAGAGTTTCAAAGTAAACTCGAAAATGAAAAGTGCAGAAAATTCATCATCGTTTCTCTCGAAAACTAGGGTAGATATTTTCGGGTTTTATATAAAAACGTAGGTTTTCGAAGTCGCTTGATTGGATAAGAAGAAAAAAGTCGCAGTTTTCCGGATTTTAAAAATTTTCACCTGCAAAATGAGAATTTTTGAAATTTTGGAAATTTCGATTCTGCATATCTCGACCAATTGGCTCCGGATTGAGATGGGGTTTGCAGACTGGTGATCAGCGATGAGGACACTTTCTCCCCAGCACAAAAAATCGCAATCGAAAATTTCGAAATTTTGGCCGAAAAAATCCAAAGGGGTAGACCCCCCCAAAAACGCTATATTTTGCATTCTCTAAGGAAATCACCTGACTCTATGAGCCTTTTTGGATATGGAGGTTTTTAAACCGGTCGAGAACTAGCAGGAAAAACACTGAGTGTATCACTTATAGTCACTTCCTTGTCACCAGAGAGTTTCAAAGTAAACTCGAAAATGAAAAGTGCAGAAAATTCATCATCGTTTCTCTCGAAAACTAGGGTAGATATTTTCGGGTTTTATATAAAAACGTAGGTTTTCGAAGTCGCTTGATTGGATAAGAAGAAAAAAGTCGCAGTTTTCCGGATTTTAAAAATTTTCACCTGCAAAATGAGAATTTTTGAAATTTTGGAAATTTCGATTCTGCATATCTCGACCAATTGGCTCCGGATTGAGATGGGGTTTGCAGACTGGTGATCAGCGATGAGGACACTTTCTCCCCAGCACAAAAAATCGCAATCGAAAATTTCGAAATTTTGGCCGAAAAAATCCAAAGGGGTAGACCCCCCCAAAAACGCTATATTTTGCATTCTCTGAGGAAATCACCTGACTCTATGAGCCTTTTTGGATATGGAGGTTTTTAAACCGGTCGGGAACTAGCAGAAAAAAAACTGAGTGTATCACTTATAGTCATTTCCTTGTCACCAGAGAGTTTCAAAGTAAACTCGAAAATGAAAAGTGCAGAAAATTCATCATCGTTTCTCTCGAAAACTAGGGTAGATATTTTCGGGTTTTATATAAAAACGTAGGTTTTCGAAGTCGCTTGATTGGATAAGAAGAAAAAAGTCGCAGTTTTCCGGATTTTAAAAATTTTCACCTGCAAAATGAGAATTTTTGAAATTTTGGAAATTTCGATTCTGCATATCTCGACCAATTGGCTCCGGATTGAGATGGGGTTTGCAGACTGGTGATCAGCGATGAGGACACTTTCTCCCCAGCACAAAAAATCGCAATCGAAAATTTCGAAATTTTGGCCGAAAAAATCCAAAGGGGTAGACCCCCCCAAAAACGCTATATTTTGCATTCTCTGAGGAAATCACCTGACTCTATGAGCCTTTTTGGATATGGAGGTTTTTAAACCGGTCGGGAACTAGCAGAAAAAAAACTGAGTGTATCACTTATAGTCATTTCCTTGTCACCAGAGAGTTTCAAAGTAAACTCGAAAATGAAAAGTGCAGAAAATTCATCATCGTTTCTCTCGAAAACTAGGGTAGATATTTTCGGGTTTTATATAAAAACGTAGGTTTTCGAAGTCGCTTGATTGGATAAGAAGAAAAAAGTCGCAGTTTTCCGGATTTTAAAAATTTTCACCTGCAAAATGAGAATTTTTGAAATTTTGGAAATTTCGATTCTGCATATCTCGACCAATTGGCTCCGGATTGAGATGGGGTTTGCAGACTGGTGATCAGCGATGAGGACACTTTCTCCCCAGCACAAAAAATCGCAATCGAAAATTTCGAAATTTTGGCCGAAAAAATCCAAAGGGGTAGACCCCCCCAAAAACGCTATATTTTGCATTCTCTGAGGAAATCACCTGACTCTATGAGCCTTTTTGGATATGGAGGTTTTTAAACCGGTCGGGAACTAGCAGAAAAAAAACTGAGTGTATCACTTATAGTCATTTCCTTGTCACCAGAGAGTTTCAAAGTAAACTCGAAAATGAAAAGTGCAGAAAATTCATCATCGTTTCTCTCGAAAACTAGGGTAGATATTTTCGGGTTTTATATAAAAACGTAGGTTTTCGAAGTCGCTTGATTGGATAAGAAGAAAAAAGTCGCAGTTTTCCGGATTTTAAAAATTTTCACCTGCAAAATGAGAATTTTTGAAATTTTGGAAATTTCGATTCTGCATATCTCGACCAATTGGCTCCGGATTGAGATGGGGTTTGCAGACTGGTGATCAGCGATGAGGACACTTTCTCCCCAGCACAAAAAATCGCAATCGAAAATTTCGAAATTTTGGCCGAAAAAATCCAAAGGGGTAGACCCCCCCAAAAACGCTATATTTTGCATTCTCTAAGAAAATCACCTGACTCTATGAGCCTTTTTGGATATGGAGGTTTTTAAACCGGTCGAGAACTAGCAGGAAAAACACTGAGTGTATCACTTATAGTCACTTCCTTGTCACCAGAGAGTTTCAAAGTAAACTCGAAAATGAAAAGTGCAGAAAATTCATCATCGTTTCTCTCGAAAACTAGGGTAGATATTTTCGGGTTTTATATAAAAACGTAGGTTTTCGAAGTCGCTTGATTGGATAAGAAGAAAAAAGTCGCAGTTTTCCGGATTTTAAAAATTTTCACCTGCAAAATGAGAATTTTTGAAATTTTGGAAATTTCGATTCTGCATATCTCGACCAATTGGCTCCGGATTGAGATGGGGTTTGCAGACTGGTGATCAGCGATGAGGACACTTTCTCCCCAGCACAAAAAATCGCAATCGAAAATTTCGAAATTTTGGCCGAAAAAATCCAAAGGGGTAGACCCCCCCAAAAACGCTATATTTTGCATTCTCTGAGAAATCACCTGACTCTATGAGCCTTTTTGGATATGGAGGTTTTTAAACCGGTCGGGAACTAGCAGAAAAAAAACTGAGTGTATCACTTATAGTCATTTCCTTGTCACCAGAGAGTTTCAAAGTAAACTCGAAAATGAAAAGTGCAGAAAATTCATCATCGTTTCTCTCGAAAACTAGGGTAGATATTTTCGGGTTTTATATAAAAACGTAGGTTTTCGAAGTCGCTTGATTGGATAAGAAGAAAAAAGTCGCAGTTTTCCGGATTTTAAAAATTTTCACCTGCAAAATGAGAATTTTTGAAATTTTGGAAATTTCGATTCTGCATATCTCGACCAATTGGCTCCGGATTGAGATGGGGTTTGCAGACTGGTGATCAGCGATGAGGACACTTTCTCCCCAGCACAAAAAATCGCAATCGAAAATTTCGAAATTTTGGCCGAAAAAATCCAAAGGGGTAGACCCCCCCAAAAACGCTATATTTTGCATTCTCTAAGGAAAATCACCTGACTCTATGAGCCTTTTTGGATATGGAGGTTTTTAAACCGGTCGAGAACTAGCAGGAAAAACACTGAGTGTATCACTTATAGTCATTCCTTGTCACCAGAGAGTTTCAAAGTAAACTCGAAAATGAAAAGTGCAGAAAATTCATCATCGTTTCTCTCGAAAACTAGGGTAGATATTTTCGGGTTTTATATAAAAACGTAGGTTTTCGAAGTCGCTTGATTGGATAAGAAGAAAAAAGTCGCAGTTTTCCGGATTTTAAAAATTTTCACCTGCAAAATGAGAATTTTTGAAATTTTGGAAATTTCGATTCTGCATATCTCGACCAATTGGCTCCGGATTGAGATGGGGTTTGCAGACTGGTGATCAGCGATGAGGACACTTTCTCCCCAGCACAAAAAATCGCAATCGAAAATTTCGAAATTTTGGCCGAAAAAATCCAAAGGGGTAGACCCCCCCAAAAACGCTATATTTTGCATTCTCTGAGGAAATCACCTGACTCTATGAGCCTTTTTGGATATGGAGGTTTTTAAACCGGTCGGGAACTAGCAGAAAAAAAACTGAGTGTATCACTTATAGTCATTTCCTTGTCACCAGAGAGTTTCAAAGTAAACTCGAAAATGAAAAGTGCAGAAAATTCATCATCGTTTCTCTCGAAAACTAGGGTAGATATTTTCGGGTTTTATATAAAAACGTAGGTTTTCGAAGTCGCTTGATTGGATAAGAAGAAAAAAGTCGCAGTTTTCCGGATTTTAAAAATTTTCACCTGCAAAATGAGAATTTTTGAAATTTTGGAAATTTCGATTCTGCATATCTCGACCAATTGGCTCCGGATTGAGATGGGGTTTGCAGACTGGTGATCAGCGATGAGGACACTTTCTCCCCAGCACAAAAAATCGCAATCGAAAATTTCGAAATTTTGGCCGAAAAAATCCAAAGGGGTAGACCCCCCCAAAAACGCTATATTTTGCATTCTCTAAGAAAATCACCTGACTCTATGAGCCTTTTTGGATATGGAGGTTTTTAAACCGGTCGAGAACTAGCAGGAAAAACACTGAGTGTATCACTTATAGTCACTTCCTTGTCACCAGAGAGTTTCAAAGTAAACTCGAAAATGAAAAGTGCAGAAAATTCATCATCGTTTCTCTCGAAAACTAGGGTAGATATTTTCGGGTTTTATATAAAAACGTAGGTTTTCGAAGTCGCTTGATTGGATAAGAAGAAAAAAGTCGCAGTTTTCCGGATTTTAAAAATTTTCACCTGCAAAATGAGAATTTTTGAAATTTTGGAAATTTCGATTCTGCATATCTCGACCAATTGGCTCCGGATTGAGATGGGGTTTGCAGACTGGTGATCAGCGATGAGGACACTTTCTCCCCAGCACAAAAAATCGCAATCGAAAATTTCGAAATTTTGGCCGAAAAAATCCAAAGGGGTAGACCCCCCCAAAAACGCTATATTTTGCATTCTCTGAGGAAATCACCTGACTCTATGAGCCTTTTTGGATATGGAGGTTTTTAAACCGGTCGGGAACTAGCAGAAAAAAAACTGAGTGTATCACTTATAGTCATTTCCTTGTCACCAGAGAGTTTCAAAGTAAACTCGAAAATGAAAAGTGCAGAAAATTCATCATCGTTTCTCTCGAAAACTAGGGTAGATATTTTCGGGTTTTATATAAAAACGTAGGTTTTCGAAGTCGCTTGATTGGATAAGAAGAAAAAAGTCGCAGTTTTCCGGATTTTAAAATTTTCACCTGCAAAATGAGAATTTTTGAAATTTTGGAAATTTCGATTCTGCATATCTCGACCAATTGGCTCCGGATTGAGATGGGGTTTGCAGACTGGTGATCAGCGATGAGGACACTTTCTCCCCAGCACAAAAAATCGCAATCGAAAATTTCGAAATTTTGGCCGAAAAAATCCAAAGGGGTAGACCCCCCCAAAAACGCTATATTTTGCATTCTCTAAGGAAATCACCTGACTCTATGAGCCTTTTTGGATATGGAGGTTTTTAAACCGGTCGAGAACTAGCAGGAAAAACACTGAGTGTATCACTTATAGTCATTTCCTTGTCACCAGAGAGTTTCAAAGTAAACTCGAAAATGAAAAGTGCAGAAAATTCATCATCGTTTCTCTCGAAAACTAGGGTAGATATTTTCGGGTTTTATATAAAAACGTAGGTTTTCGAAGTCGCTTGATTGGATAAGAAGAAAAAAGTCGCAGTTTTCCGGATTTTAAAAATTTTCACCTGCAAAATGAGAATTTTTGAAATTTTGGAAATTTCGATTCTGCATATCTCGACCAATTGGCTCCGGATTGAGATGGGGTTTGCAGACTGGTGATCAGCGATGAGGACACTTTCTCCCCAGCACAAAAAATCGCAATCGAAAATTTCGAAATTTTGGCCGAAAAAATCCAAAGGGGTAGACCCCCCAAAAACGCTATATTTTGCATTCTCTAGGAAATCACCTGACTCTATGAGCCTTTTTGGATATGGAGGTTTTTAAACGGTCGGGAACTAGCAGAAAAAAAACTGAGTGTATCACTTATAGTCATTTCCTTGTCACCAAAGAGTTTCAAAGTAAACTCGAAAATGAAAAGTGCAGAAAATTCATCATCGTTTCTCTCGAAAACTAGGGTAGATATTTTCGGGTTTTATATAAAAACGTAGGTTTTCGAAGTCGCTTGATTGGATAAGAAGAAAAAAGTCGCAGTTTTCCGGATTTTAAAAATTTTCACCTGCAAAATGAGAATTTTTGAAATTTTGGAAATTTCGATTCTGCATATCTCGACCAATTGGCTCCGGATTGAGATGGGGTTTGCAGACTGGTGATCAGCGATGAGGACACTTTCTCCCCAGCACAAAAAATCGCAATCGAAAATTTCGAAATTTTGGCCGAAAAAATCCAAAGGGGTAGACCCCCCCAAAAACGCTATATTTTGCATTCTCTAAGAAAATCACCTGACTCTATGAGCCTTTTTGGATATGGAGGTTTTTAAACCGGTCGAGAACTAGCAGGAAAAACACTGAGTGTATCACTTATAGTCACTTCCTTGTCACCAGAGAGTTTCAAAGTAAACTCGAAAATGAAAAGTGCAGAAAATTCATCATCGTTTCTCTCGAAAACTAGGGTAGATATTTTCGGGTTTTATATAAAAACGTAGGTTTTCGAAGTCGCTTGATTGGATAAGAAGAAAAAAGTCGCAGTTTTCCGGATTTTAAAAATTTTCACCTGCAAAATGAGAATTTTTGAAATTTTGGAAATTTCGATTCTGCATATCTCGACCAATTGGCTCCGGATTGAGATGGGGTTTGCAGACTGGTGATCAGCGATGAGGACACTTTCTCCCCAGCACAAAAAATCGCAATCGAAAATTTCGAAATTTTGGCCGAAAAAATCCAAAGGGGTAGACCCCCCCAAAAACGCTATATTTTGCATTCTCTGAGGAAATCACCTGACTCTATGAGCCTTTTTGGATATGGAGGTTTTTAAACCGGTCGGGAACTAGCAGAAAAAAAACTGAGTGTATCACTTATAGTCATTTCCTTGTCACCAGAGAGTTTCAAAGTAAACTCGAAAATGAAAAGTGCAGAAAATTCATCATCGTTTCTCTCGAAAACTAGGGTAGATATTTTCGGGTTTTATATAAAAACGTAGGTTTTCGAAGTCGCTTGATTGGATAAGAAGAAAAAAGTCGCAGTTTTCCGGATTTTAAAAATTTTCACCTGCAAAATGAGAATTTTTGAAATTTTGGAAATTTCGATTCTGCATATCTCGACCAATTGGCTCCGGATTGAGATGGGGTTTGCAGACTGGTGATCAGCGATGAGGACACTTTCTCCCCAGCACAAAAAATCGCAATCGAAAATTTCGAAATTTTGGCCGAAAAAATCCAAAGGGGTAGACCCCCCCAAAAACGCTATATTTTGCATTCTCTAAGAAAATCACCTGACTCTATGAGCCTTTTTGGATATGGAGGTTTTTAAACCGGTCGAGAACTAGCAGGAAAAACACTGAGTGTATCACTTATAGTCACTTCCTTGTCACCAGAGAGTTTCAAAGTAAACTCGAAAATGAAAAGTGCAGAAAATTCATCATCGTTTCTCTCGAAAACTAGGGTAGATATTTTCGGGTTTTATATAAAAACGTAGGTTTTCGAAGTCGCTTGATTGGATAAGAAGAAAAAAGTCGCAGTTTTCCGGATTTTAAAAATTTTCACCTGCAAAATGAGAATTTTTGAAATTTTGGAAATTTCGATTCTGCATATCTCGACCAATTGGCTCCGGATTGAGATGGGGTTTGCAGACTGGTGATCAGCGATGAGGACACTTTCTCCCCAGCACAAAAAATCGCAATCGAAAATTTCGAAATTTTGGCCGAAAAAATCCAAAGGGGTAGACCCCCCCAAAAACGCTATATTTTGCATTCTCTGAGGAAATCACCTGACTCTATGAGCCTTTTTGGATATGGAGGTTTTTAAACCGGTCGGGAACTAGCAGAAAAAAAACTGAGTGTATCACTTATAGTCATTTCCTTGTCACCAGAGAGTTTCAAAGTAAACTCGAAAATGAAAAGTGCAGAAAATTCATCATCGTTTCTCTCGAAAACTAGGGTAGATATTTTCGGGTTTTATATAAAAACGTAGGTTTTCGAAGTCGCTTGATTGGATAAGAAGAAAAAAGTCGCAGTTTTCCGGATTTTAAAAATTTTCACCTGCAAAATGAGAATTTTTGAAATTTTGGAAATTTCGATTCTGCATATCTCGACCAATTGGCTCCGGATTGAGATGGGGTTTGCAGACTGGTGATCAGCGATGAGGACACTTTCTCCCCAGCACAAAAAATCGCAATCGAAAATTTCGAAATTTTGGCCGAAAAAATCCAAAGGGGTAGACCCCCCAAAAACGCTATATTTTGCATTCTCTAAGAAAATCACCTGACTCTATGAGCCTTTTTGGATATGGAGGTTTTTAAACCGGTCGGGAACTAGCAAAAAAAAAACTGAGTGTATCACTTATAGTCACTTCCTTGTCACCAGAGAGTTTCAAAGTAAACTCGAAAATGAAAAGTGCAGAAAATTCATCATCGTTTCTCTCGAAAACTAGGGTAGATATTTTCGGGTTTTATATAAAAACGTAGGTTTTCGAAGTCGCTTGATTGGATAAGAAGAAAAAAGTCGCAGTTTTCCGGATTTTAAAAATTTTCACCTGCAAAATGAGAATTTTTGAAATTTTGGAAATTTCGATTCTGCATATCTCGACCAATTGGCTCCGGATTGAGATGGGGTTTGCAGACTGGTGATCAGCGATGAGGACACTTTCTCCCCAGCACAAAAAATCGCAATCGAAAATTTCGAAATTTTGGCCGAAAAAATCCAAAGGGGTAGACCCCCCAAAAACGCTATATTTTGCATTCTCTAAGAAAATCACCTGACTCTATGAGCCTTTTTGGATATGGTTTTTAAACCGGTCGGGAACTAGCAAAAAAAAACTGAGTGTATCACTTATAGTCACTTCCTTGTCACCAGAGAGTTTCAAAGTAAACTCGAAAATGAAAAGTGCAGAAAATTCATCATCGTTTCTCTCGAAAACTAGGGTAGATATTTTCGGGTTTTATATAAAAACGTAGGTTTTCGAAGTCGCTTGATTGGATAAGAAGAAAAAAGTCGCAGTTTTCCGGATTTTAAAAATTTTCACCTGCAAAATGAGAATTTTTGAAATTTTGGAAATTTCGATTCTGCATATCTCGACCAATTGGCTCCGGATTGAGATGGGGTTTGCAGACTGGTGATCAGCGATGAGGACACTTTCTCCCCAGCACAAAAAATCGCAATCGAAAATTTCGAAATTTTGGCCGAAAAAATCCAAAGGGGTAGACCCCCCCAAAAACGCTATATTTTGCATTCTCTAAGAAAATCACCTGACTCTATGAGCCTTTTTGGATATGGAGGTTTTTAAACCGGTCGAGAACTAGCAGGAAAAAACACTGAGTGTATCACTTATAGTCACTTCCTTGTCACCAGAGAGTTTCAAAGTAAACTCGAAAATGAAAAGTGCAGAAAATTCATCATCGTTTCTCTCGAAAACTAGGGTAGATATTTTCGTGTTTTATATAAAAACGTAGGTTTTCGAAGTCGCTTGATTGGATAAGAAGAAAAAAGTCGCAGTTTTCCGGATTTTAAAAATTTTCACCTGCAAAATGAGAATTTTTGAAATTTTGGAAATTTCGATTCTGCATATCTCGACCAATTGGCTCCGGATTGAGATGGGGTTTGCAGACTGGTGATCAGCGATGAGGACACTTTCTCCCAGCACAAAAAATCGCAATCGAAAATTTCGAAATTTTGGCCGAAAAAATCCAAAGGGGTAGACCCCCCCAAAAACGCTATATTTTGCATTCTCTGAGGAAATCACCTGACTCTATGAGCCTTTTTGGATATGGAGGTTTTTAAACCGGTCGGGAACTAGCAGAAAAAAACTGAGTGTATCACTTATAGTCATTTCCTTGTCACCAGAGAGTTTCAAAGTAAACTCGAAAATGAAAAGTGCAGAAAATTCATCATCGTTTCTCTCGAAAACTAGGGTAGATATTTTCGGGTTTTATATAAAAACGTAGGTTTTCGAAGTCGCTTGATTGGATAAGAAGAAAAAAGTCGCAGTTTTCCGGATTTTAAAAATTTTCACCTGCAAAATGAGAATTTTTGAAATTTTGGAAATTTCGATTCTGCATATCTCGACCAATTGGCTCCGGATTGAGATGGGGTTTGCAGACTGGTGATCAGCGATGAGGACACTTTCTCCCCAGCACAAAAAATCGCAATCGAAAATTTCGAAATTTTGGCCGAAAAAATCCAAAGGGGTAGACCCCCCAAAAACGCTATATTTTGCATTCTCTAAGAAAATCACCTGACTCTATGAGCCTTTTTGGATATGGAGGTTTTTAAACCGGTCGAGAACTAGCAGGAAAAAACACTGAGTGTATCACTTATAGTCACTTCCTTGTCACCAGAGAGTTTCAAAGTAAACTCGAAAATGAAAAGTGCAGAAAATTCATCATCGTTTCTCTCGAAAACTAGGGTAGATATTTTCGGGTTTTATATAAAAACGTAGGTTTTCGAAGTCGCTTGATTGGATAAGAAGAAAAAAGTCGCAGTTTTCCGGATTTTAAAATTTTCACCTGCAAAATGAGAATTTTTGAAATTTTGGAAATTTCGATTCTGCATATCTCGACCAATTGGCTCCGGATTGAGATGGGGTTTGCAGACTGGTGATCAGCGATGAGGACACTTTCTCCCCAGCACAAAAAATCGCAATCGAAAATTTCGAAATTTTGGCCGAAAAAATCCAAAGGGGTAGACCCCCCCAAAAACGCTATATTTTGCATTCTCTGAGGAAATCACCTGACTCTATGAGCCTTTTTGGATATGGAGGTTTTTAAACCGGTCGGGAACTAGCAGAAAAAAACTGAGTGTATCACTTATAGTCATTTCCTTGTCACCAGAGAGTTTCAAAGTAAACTCGAAAATGAAAAGTGCAGAAAATTCATCATCGTTTCTCTCGAAAACTAGGGTAGATATTTTCGGGTTTTATATAAAAACGTAGGTTTTCGAAGTCGCTTGATTGGATAAGAAGAAAAAAGTCGCAGTTTTCCGGATTTTAAAAATTTTCACCTGCAAAATGAGAATTTTTGAAATTTTGGAAATTTCGATTCTGCATATCTCGACCAATTGGCTCCGGATTGAGATGGGGTTTGCAGACTGGTGATCAGCGATGAGGACACTTTCTCCCCAGCACAAAAAATCGCAATCGAAAATTTCGAAATTTTGGCCGAAAAAATCCAAAGGGGTAGACCCCCCCAAAAACGCTATATTTTGCATTCTCTAAGAAAATCACCTGACTCTATGAGCCTTTTTGGATATGGAGGTTTTTAAACCGGTCGGGAACTAGCAAAAAAAAAACTGAGTGTATCACTTATAGTCATTTCCTTGTCACCAGAGAGTTTCAAAGTAAACTCGAAAATGAAAAGTGCAGAAAATTCATCATCGTTTCTCTCGAAAACTAGGGTAGATATTTTCGGGTTTTATATAAAAACGTAGGTTTTCGAAGTCGCTTGATTGGATAAGAAGAAAAAAGTCGCAGTTTTCCGGATTTTAAAAATTTTCACCTGCAAAATGAGAATTTTTGAAATTTTGGAAATTTCGATTCTGCATATCTCGACCAATTGGCTCCGGATTGAGATGGGGTTTGCAGACTGGTGATCAGCGATGAGGACACTTTCTCCCCAGCACAAAAAATCGCAATCGAAAATTTCGAAATTTTGGCCGAAAAAATCCAAAGGGGTAGACCCCCCCAAAAACGCTATATTTTGCATTCTCTAAGAAAATCACCTGACTCTATGAGCCTTTTTGGATATGGAGGTTTTTAAACCGGTCGAGAACTAGCAGGAAAAAACTGAGTGTATCACTTATAGTCACTTCCTTGTCACCAGAGAGTTTCAAAGTAAACTCGAAAATGAAAAGTGCAGAAAATTCATCATCGTTTCTCTCGAAAACTAGGGTAGATATTTTCGGGTTTTATATAAAAACGTAGGTTTTCGAAGTCGCTTGATTGGATAAGAAGAAAAAAGTCGCAGTTTTCCGGATTTTAAAAATTTTCACCTGCAAAATGAGAATTTTTGAAATTTTGGAAATTTCGATTCTGCATATCTCGACCAATTGGCTCCGGATTGAGATGGGGTTTGCAGACTGGTGATCAGCGATGAGGACACTTTCTCCCCAGCACAAAAAATCGCAATCGAAAATTTCGAAATTTTGGCCGAAAAAATCCAAAGGGGTAGACCCCCCCAAAAACGCTATATTTTGCATTCTCTGAGGAAATCACCTGACTCTATGAGCCTTTTTGGATATGGAGGTTTTTAAACCGGTCGGGAACTAGCAGAAAAAAAACTGAGTGTATCACTTATAGTCATTTCCTTGTCACCAGAGAGTTTCAAAGTAAACTCGAAAATGAAAAGTGCAGAAAATTCATCATCGTTTCTCTCGAAAACTAGGGTAGATATTTTCGGGTTTTATATAAAAACGTAGGTTTTCGAAGTCGCTTGATTGGATAAGAAGAAAAAAGTCGCAGTTTTCCGGATTTTAAAAATTTTCACCTGCAAAATGAGAATTTTTGAAATTTTGGAAATTTCGATTCTGCATATCTCGACCAATTGGCTCCGGATTGAGATGGGGTTTGCAGACTGGTGATCAGCGATGAGGACACTTTCTCCCCAGCACAAAAAATCGCAATCGAAAATTTCGAAATTTTGGCCGAAAAAATCCAAAGGGGTAGACCCCCCCAAAAACGCTATATTTTGCATTCTCTAAGGAAATCACCTGACTCTATGAGCCTTTTTGGATATGGAGGTTTTTAAACCGGTCGGGAACTAGCAGAAAAAAAACTGAGTGTATCACTTATAGTCATTTCCTTGTCACCAGAGAGTTTCAAAGTAAACTCGAAAATGAAAAGTGCAGAAAATTCATCATCGTTTCTCTCGAAAACTAGGGTAGATATTTTCGGGTTTTATATAAAAACGTAGGTTTTCGAAGTCGCTTGATTGGATAAGAAGAAAAAAGTCGCAGTTTTCCGGATTTTAAAAATTTTCACCTGCAAAATGAGAATTTTTGAAATTTTGGAAATTTCGATTCTGCATATCTCGACCAATTGGCTCCGGATTGAGATGGGGTTTGCAGACTGGTGATCAGCGATGAGGACACTTTCTCCCCAGCACAAAAAATCGCAATCGAAAATTTCGAAATTTTGGCCGAAAAAATCCAAAGGGGTAGACCCCCCCAAAAACGCTATATTTTGCATTCTCTAAGAAATCACCTGACTCTATGAGCCTTTTTGGATATGGAGGTTTTTAAACCGGTCGAGAACTAGCAGGAAAAACACTGAGTGTATCACTTATAGTCACTTCCTTGTCACCAGAGAGTTTCAAAGTAAACTCGAAAATGAAAAGTGCAGAAAATTCATCATCGTTTCTCTCGAAAACTAGGGTAGATATTTTCGGGTTTTATATAAAAACGTAGGTTTTCGAAGTCGCTTGATTGGATAAGAAGAAAAAAGTCGCAGTTTTCCGGATTTTGAAAATTTTCACCTGCAAAATGAGAATTTTTGAAATTTTGGAAATTTCGATTCTGCATATCTCGACCAATTGGCTCCGGATTGAGATGGGGTTTGCAGACTGGTGATCAGCGATGAGGACACTTTCTCCCCAGCACAAAAAATCGCAATCGAAAATTTCGAAATTTTGGCCGAAAAAATCCAAAGGGGTAGACCCCCCCAAAAACGCTATATTTTGCATTCTCTGAGGAAATCACCTGACTCTATGAGCCTTTTTGGATATGGAGGTTTTTAAACCGGTCGGGAACTAGCAGAAAAAAAACTGAGTGTATCACTTATAGTCATTTCCTTGTCACCAGAGAGTTTCAAAGTAAACTCGAAAATGAAAAGTGCAGAAAATTCATCATCGTTTCTCTCGAAAACTAGGGTAGATATTTTCGGGTTTTATATAAAAACGTAGGTTTTCGAAGTCGCTTGATTGGATAAGAAGAAAAAAGTCGCAGTTTTCCGGATTTTAAAAATTTTCACCTGCAAAATGAGAATTTTTGAAATTTTGGAAATTTCGATTCTGCATATCTCGACCAATTGGCTCCGGATTGAGATGGGGTTTGCAGACTGGTGATCAGCGATGAGGACACTTTCTCCCCAGCACAAAAAATCGCAATCGAAAATTTCGAAATTTTGGCCGAAAAAATCCAAAGGGGTAGACCCCCCAAAAACGCTATATTTTGCATTCTCTGAGGAAATCACCTGACTCTATGAGCCTTTTTGGATATGGAGGTTTTTAAACCGGTCGGGAACTAGCAGAAAAAAACTGAGTGTATCACTTATAGTCATTTCCTTGTCACCAGAGAGTTTCAAAGTAAACTCGAAAATGAAAAGTGCAGAAAATTCATCATCGTTTCTCTCGAAAACTAGGGTAGATATTTTCGGGTTTTATATAAAAACGTAGGTTTTCGAAGTCGCTTGATTGGATAAGAAGAAAAAAGTCGCAGTTTTCCGGATTTTAAAAATTTTCACCTGCAAAATGAGAATTTTTGAAATTTTGGAAATTTCGATTCTGCATATCTCGACCAATTGGCTCCGGATTGAGATGGGGTTTGCAGACTGGTGATCAGCGATGAGGACACTTTCTCCCCAGCACAAAAAATCGCAATCGAAAATTTCGAAATTTTGGCCGAAAAAATCCAAAGGGGTAGACCCCCCAAAAACGCTATATTTTGCATTCTCTAAGAAAATCACCTGACTCTATGAGCCTTTTTGGATATGGAGGTTTTTAAACCGGTCGAGAACTAGCAGGAAAAAACACTGAGTGTATCACTTATAGTCATTTCCTTGTCACCAGAGAGTTTCAAAGTAAACTCGAAAATGAAAAGTGCAGAAAATTCATCATCGTTTCTCTCGAAAACTAGGGTAGATATTTTCGGGTTTTATATAAAAACGTAGGTTTTCGAAGTCGCTTGATTGGATAAGAAGAAAAAAGTCGCAGTTTTCCGGATTTTAAAATTTTCACCTGCAAAATGAGAATTTTTGAAATTTTGGAAATTTCGATTCTGCATATCTCGACCAATTGGCTCCGGATTGAGATGGGGTTTGCAGACTGGTGATCAGCGATGAGGACACTTTCTCCCCAGCACAAAAAATCGCAATCGAAAATTTCGAAATTTTGGCCGAAAAAATCCAAAGGGGTAGACCCCCCAAAAACGCTATATTTTGCATTCTCTGAGGAAATCACCTGACTCTATGAGCCTTTTTGGATATGGAGGTTTTTAAACCGGTCGGGAACTAGCAGAAAAAAAACTGAGTGTATCACTTATAGTCATTTCCTTGTCACCAGAGAGTTTCAAAGTAAACTCGAAAATGAAAAGTGCAGAAAATTCATCATCGTTTCTCTCGAAAACTAGGGTAGATATTTTCGGGTTTTATATAAAAACGTAGGTTTTCGAAGTCGCTTGATTGGATAAGAAGAAAAAAGTCGCAGTTTTCCGGATTTTAAAAATTTTCACCTGCAAAATGAGAATTTTTGAAATTTTGGAAATTTCGATTCTGCATATCTCGACCAATTGGCTCCGGATTGAGATGGGGTTTGCAGACTGGTGATCAGCGATGAGGACACTTTCTCCCCAGCACAAAAAATCGCAATCGAAAATTTCGAAATTTTGGCCGAAAAAATCCAAAGGGGTAGACCCCCCCAAAAACGCTATATTTTGCATTCTCTAAGAAATCACCTGACTCTATGAGCCTTTTTGGATATGGAGGTTTTTAAACCGGTCGAGAACTAGCAGGAAAAACACTGAGTGTATCACTTATAGTCACTTCCTTGTCACCAGAGAGTTTCAAAGTAAACTCGAAAATGAAAAGTGCAGAAAATTCATCATCGTTTCTCTCGAAAACTAGGGTAGATATTTTCGGTTTTATATAAAAACGTAGGTTTTCGAAGTCGCTTGATTGGATAAGAAGAAAAAAGTCGCAGTTTTCCGGATTTTGAAAATTTTCACCTGCAAAATGAGAATTTTTGAAATTTTGGAAATTTCGATTCTGCATATCTCGACCAATTGGCTCCGGATTGAGATGGGGTTTGCAGACTGGTGATCAGCGATGAGGACACTTTCTCCCCAGCACAAAAAATCGCAATCGAAAATTTCGAAATTTTGGCCGAAAAAATCCAAAGGGGTAGACCCCCCCAAAAACGCTATATTTTGCATTCTCTGAGGAAATCACCTGACTCTATGAGCCTTTTTGGATATGGAGGTTTTTAAACCGGTCGGGAACTAGCAGAAAAAAAACTGAGTGTATCACTTATAGTCATTTCCTTGTCACCAGAGAGTTTCAAAGTAAACTCGAAAATGAAAAGTGCAGAAAATTCATCATCGTTTCTCTCGAAAACTAGGGTAGATATTTTCGGGTTTTATATAAAAACGTAGGTTTTCGAAGTCGCTTGATTGGATAAGAAGAAAAAAGTCGCAGTTTTCCGGATTTTAAAAATTTTCACCTGCAAAATGAGAATTTTTGAAATTTTGGAAATTTCGATTCTGCATATCTCGACCAATTGGCTCCGGATTGAGATGGGGTTTGCAGACTGGTGATCAGCGATGAGGACACTTTCTCCCCAGCACAAAAAATCGCAATCGAAAATTTCGAAATTTTGGCCGAAAAAATCCAAAGGGGTAGACCCCCCCAAAAACGCTATATTTTGCATTCTCTAAGAAAATCACCTGACTCTATGAGCCTTTTTGGATATGGAGGTTTTTAAACCGGTCGAGAACTAGCAGGAAAAACACTGAGTGTATCACTTATAGTCACTTCCTTGTCACCAGAGAGTTTCAAAGTAAACTCGAAAATGAAAAGTGCAGAAAATTCATCATCGTTTCTCTCGAAAACTAGGGTAGATATTTTCGGGTTTTATATGAAAACGTAGGTTTTCGAAGTCGCTTGATTGGATAAGAAGAAAAAAGTCGCAGTTTTCCGGATTTTAAAAATTTTCACCTGCAAAATGAGAATTTTTGAAATTTTGGAAATTTCGATTCTGCATATCTCGACCAATTGGCTCCGGATTGAGATGGGGTTTGCAGACTGGTGATCAGCGATGAGGACACTTTCTCCCCAGCACAAAAAATCGCAATCGAAAATTTCGAAATTTTGGCCGAAAAAATCCAAAGGGGTAGACCCCCCCAAAAACGCTATATTTTGCATTCTCTGAGGAAATCACCTGACTCTATGAGCCTTTTTGGATATGGAGGTTTTTAAACCGGTCGGGAACTAGCAGAAAAAAAACTGAGTGTATCACTTATAGTCATTTCCTTGTCACCAGAGAGTTTCAAAGTAAACTCGAAAATGAAAAGTGCAGAAAATTCATCATCGTTTCTCTCGAAAACTAGGGTAGATATTTTCGGGTTTTATATAAAAACGTAGGTTTTCGAAGTCGCTTGATTGGATAAGAAGAAAAAAGTCGCAGTTTTCCGGATTTTAAAAATTTTCACCTGCAAAATGAGAATTTTTGAAATTTTGGAAATTTCGATTCTGCATATCTCGACCAATTGGCTCCGGATTGAGATGGGGTTTGCAGACTGGTGATCAGCGATGAGGACACTTTCTCCCCAGCACAAAAAATCGCAATCGAAAATTTCGAAATTTTGGCCGAAAAAATCCAAAGGGGTAGACCCCCCCAAAAACGCTATATTTTGCATTCTCTGAGGAAATCACCTGACTCTATGAGCCTTTTTGGATATGGAGGTTTTTAAACCGGTCGGGAACTAGCAGAAAAAAAACTGAGTGTATCACTTATAGTCATTTCCTTGTCACCAGAGAGTTTCAAAGTAAACTCGAAAATGAAAAGTGCAGAAAATTCATCATCGTTTCTCTCGAAAACTAGGGTAGATATTTTCGGGTTTTATATAAAAACGTAGGTTTTCGAAGTCGCTTGATTGGATAAGAAGAAAAAAGTCGCAGTTTTCCGGATTTTAAAAATTTTCACCTGCAAAATGAGAATTTTTGAAATTTTGGAAATTTCGATTCTGCATATCTCGACCAATTGGCTCCGGATTGAGATGGGGTTTGCAGACTGGTGATCAGCGATGAGGACACTTTCTCCCCAGCACAAAAAATCGCAATCGAAAATTTCGAAATTTTGGCCGAAAAAATCCAAAGGGGTAGACCCCCCCAAAAACGCTATATTTTGCATTCTCTAAGAAAATCACCTGACTCTATGAGCCTTTTTGGATATGGAGGTTTTTAAACCGGTCGAGAACTAGCAGGAAAAAACACTGAGTGTATCACTTATAGTCACTTCCTTGTCACCAGAGAGTTTCAAAGTAAACTCGAAAATGAAAAGTGCAGAAAATTCATCATCGTTTCTCTCGAAAACTAGGGTAGATATTTTCGGGTTTTATATAAAAACGTAGGTTTTCGAAGTCGCTTGATTGGATAAGAAGAAAAAAGTCGCAGTTTTCCGGATTTTAAAAATTTTCACCTGCAAAATGAGAATTTTTGAAATTTTGGAAATTTCGATTCTGCATATCTCGACCAATTGGCTCCGGATTGAGATGGGGTTTGCAGACTGGTGATCAGCGATGAGGACACTTTCTCCCAGCACAAAAAATCGCAATCGAAAATTTCGAAATTTTGGCCGAAAAAATCCAAAGGGGTAGACCCCCCCAAAAACGCTATATTTTGCATTCTCTGAGGAAATCACCTGACTCTATGAGCCTTTTTGGATATGGAGGTTTTTAAACCGGTCGGGAACTAGCAGAAAAAAACTGAGTGTATCACTTATAGTCATTTCCTTGTCACCAGAGAGTTTCAAAGTAAACTCGAAAATGAAAAGTGCAGAAAATTCATCATCGTTTCTCTCGAAAACTAGGGTAGATATTTTCGGGTTTTATATAAAAACGTAGGTTTTCGAAGTCGCTTGATTGGATAAGAAGAAAAAAGTCGCAGTTTTCCGGATTTTAAAAATTTTCACCTGCAAAATGAGAATTTTTGAAATTTTGGAAATTTCGATTCTGCATATCTCGACCAATTGGCTCCGGATTGAGATGGGGTTTGCAGACTGGTGATCAGCGATGAGGACACTTTCTCCCCAGCACAAAAAATCGCAATCGAAAATTTCGAAATTTTGGCCGAAAAAATCCAAAGGGGTAGACCCCCCCAAAAACGCTATATTTTGCATTCTCTGAGGAAATCACCTGACTCTATGAGCCTTTTTGGATATGGAGGTTTTTAAACCGGTCGGGAACTAGCAGAAAAAAACTGAGTGTATCACTTATAGTCATTTCCTTGTCACCAGAGAGTTTCAAAGTAAACTCGAAAATGAAAAGTGCAGAAAATTCATCATCGTTTCTCTCGAAAACTAGGGTAGATATTTTCGGGTTTTATATAAAAACGTAGGTTTTCGAAGTCGCTTGATTGGATAAGAAGAAAAAAGTCGCAGTTTTCCGGATTTTAAAAATTTTCACCTGCAAAATGAGAATTTTTGAAATTTTGGAAATTTCGATTCTGCATATCTCGACCAATTGGCTCCGGATTGAGATGGGGTTTGCAGACTGGTGATCAGCGATGAGGACACTTTCTCCCCAGCACAAAAAATCGCAATCGAAAATTTCGAAATTTTGGCCGAAAAAATCCAAAGGGGTAGACCCCCCCAAAAACGCTATATTTTGCATTCTCTAAGAAAATCACCTGACTCTATGAGCCTTTTTGGATATGGAGGTTTTTAAACCGGTCGAGAACTAGCAGGAAAAACACTGAGTGTATCACTTATAGTCACTTCCTTGTCACCAGAGAGTTTCAAAGTAAACTCGAAAATGAAAAATGCAAAAATTCATCATCGTTTCTCTCGAAAACTAGGGTAGATATTTTCGAGTTTTATATGAAAACGTAGGTTTTCGAAGTCGCTTGATTGGATAAGAAGAAAAAAGTCGCAGTTTTCCGGATTTTAAAAATTTTCACCTGCAAAATGAGAATTTTTGAAATTTTGGAAATTTCGATTCTGCATATCTCGACCAATTGGCTCCGGATTGAGATGGGGTTTGCAGACTGGTGATCAGCGATGAGGACACTTTCTCCCCAGCACAAAAAATCGCAATCGAAAATTTCGAAATTTTGGCCGAAAAAATCCAAAGGGGTAGACCCCCCCAAAAACGCTATATTTTGCATTCTCTAAGAAAATCACCTGACTCTATGAGCCTTTTTGGATATGGAGGTTTTTAAACCGGTCGGGAACTAGCAAAAAAAAACTGAGTGTATCACTTATAGTCATTTCCTTGTCACCAGAGAGTTTCAAAGTAAACTCGAAAATGAAAAGTGCAGAAAATTCATCATCGTTTCTCTCGAAAACTAGGGTAGATATTTTCGGGTTTTATATAAAAACGTAGGTTTTCGAAGTCGCTTGATTGGATAAGAAGAAAAAAGTCGCAGTTTTCCGGATTTTAAAAATTTTCACCTGCAAAATGAGAATTTTTGAAATTTTGGAAATTTCGATTCTGCATATCTCGACCAATTGGCTCCGGATTGAGATGGGGTTTGCAGACTGGTGATCAGCGATGAGGACACTTTCTCCCTAGCACAAAAAATCGCAATCGAAAATTTCGAAATTTTGGCCGAAAAAATCCAAAGGGGTAGACCCCCCCAAAAACGCTATATTTTGCATTCTCTAAGGAAAATCACCTGACTCTATGAGCCTTTTTGGATATGGAGGTTTTTAAACCGGTCGGGAACTAGCAAAAAAAAAACTGAGTGTATCACTTATAGTCACTTCCTTGTCACCAGAGAGTTTCAAAGTAAACTCGAAAATGAAAAGTGCAGAAAATTCATCATCGTTTCTCTCGAAAACTAGGGTAGATATTTTCGGTTTTATATAAAAACGTAGGTTTTCGAAGTCGCTTGATTGGATAAGAAGAAAAAAGTCGCAGTTTTCCGGATTTTGAAAATTTTCACCTGCAAAATGAGAATTTTTGAAATTTTGGAAATTTCGATTCTGCATATCTCGACCAATTGGCTCCGGATTGAGATGGGGTTTGCAGACTGGTGATCAGCGATGAGGACACTTTCTCCCCAGCACAAAAAATCGCAATCGAAAATTTCGAAATTTTGGCCGAAAAAATCCAAAGGGGTAGACCCCCCCAAAAACGCTATATTTTGCATTCTCTGAGGAAATCACCTGACTCTATGAGCCTTTTTGGATATGGAGGTTTTTAAACCGGTCGGGAACTAGCAGAAAAAAACTGAGTGTATCACTTATAGTCATTTCCTTGTCACCAGAGAGTTTCAAAGTAAACTCGAAAATGAAAAGTGCAGAAAATTCATCATCGTTTCTCTCGAAAACTAGGGTAGATATTTTCGGGTTTTATATAAAAACGTAGGTTTTCGAAGTCGCTTGATTGGATAAGAAGAAAAAAGTCGCAGTTTTCCGGATTTTAAAAATTTTCACCTGCAAAATGAGAATTTTTGAAATTTTGGAAATTTCGATTCTGCATATCTCGACCAATTGGCTCCGGATTGAGATGGGGTTTGCAGACTGGTGATCAGCGATGAGGACACTTTCTCCCCAGCACAAAAAATCGCAATCGAAAATTTCGAAATTTTGGCCGAAAAAATCCAAAGGGGTAGACCCCCCCAAAAACGCTATATTTTGCATTCTCTAAGGAAATCACCTGACTCTATGAGCCTTTTTGGATATGGAGGTTTTTAAACCGGTCGGGAACTAGCAGAAAAAAAACTGAGTGTATCACTTATAGTCATTTCCTTGTCACCAGAGAGTTTCAAAGTAAACTCGAAAATGAAAAGTGCAGAAAATTCATCATCGTTTCTCTCGAAAACTAGGGTAGATATTTTCGGGTTTTATATAAAAACGTAGGTTTTCGAAGTCGCTTGATTGGATAAGAAGAAAAAAGTCGCAGTTTTCCGGATTTTAAAAATTTTCACCTGCAAAATGAGAATTTTTGAAATTTTGGAAATTTCGATTCTGCATATCTCGACCAATTGGCTCCGGATTGAGATGGGGTTTGCAGACTGGTGATCAGCGATGAGGACACTTTCTCCCAGCACAAAAAATCGCAATCGAAAATTTCGAAATTTTGGCCGAAAAAATCCAAAGGGGTAGACCCCCCCAAAAACGCTATATTTTGCATTCTCTAAGAAATCACCTGACTCTATGAGCCTTTTTGGATATGGAGGTTTTTAAACCGGTCGAGAACTAGCAGGAAAAACACTGAGTGTATCACTTATAGTCACTTCCTTGTCACCAGAGAGTTTCAAAGTAAACTCGAAAATGAAAAGTGCAGAAAATTCATCATCGTTTCTCTCGAAAACTAGGGTAGATATTTTCGGGTTTTATATAAAAACGTAGGTTTTCGAAGTCGCTTGATTGGATAAGAAGAAAAAAGTCGCAGTTTTCCGGATTTTGAAAATTTTCACCTGCAAAATGAGAATTTTTGAAATTTTGGAAATTTCGATTCTGCATATCTCGACCAATTGGCTCCGGATTGAGATGGGGTTTGCAGACTGGTGATCAGCGATGAGGACACTTTCTCCCCAGCACAAAAAATCGCAATCGAAAATTTCGAAATTTTGGCCGAAAAAATCCAAAGGGGTAGACCCCCCAAAAACGCTATATTTTGCATTCTCTGAGGAAATCACCTGACTCTATGAGCCTTTTTGGATATGGAGGTTTTTAAACCGGTCGGGAACTAGCAGAAAAAAACTGAGTGTATCACTTATAGTCATTTCCTTGTCACCAGAGAGTTTCAAAGTAAACTCGAAAATGAAAAGTGCAGAAAATTCATCATCGTTTCTCTCGAAAACTAGGGTAGATATTTTCGGGTTTTATATAAAAACGTAGGTTTTCGAAGTCGCTTGATTGGATAAGAAGAAAAAAGTCGCAGTTTTCCGGATTTTAAAAATTTTCACCTGCAAAATGAGAATTTTTGAAATTTTGGAAATTTCGATTCTGCATATCTCGATCAATTGGCTCCGGATTGAGATGGGGTTTGCAGACTGGTGATCAGCGATGAGGACACTTTCTCCCCAGCACAAAAAATCGCAATCGAAAATTTCGAAATTTTGGCCGAAAAAATCCAAAGGGGTAGACCCCCCCAAAAACGCTATATTTTGCATTCTCTAAGAAAATCACCTGACTCTATGAGCCTTTTTGGATATGGAGGTTTTTGAACCGGTTGGGAACTAGCAAAAAAAAACTGAGTGTATCACTTATAGTCACTTCCTTGTCACCAGAGAGTTTCAAAGTAAACTCGAAAATGAAAAGTGCAGAAAATTCATCATCGTTTCTCTCGAAAACTAGGGTAGATATTTTCGGGTTTTATATAAAAACGTAGGTTTTCGAAGTCGCTTGATTGGATAAGAAGAAAAAAGTCGCAGTTTTCCGGATTTTGAAAATTTTCACCTGCAAAATGAGAATTTTTGAAATTTTGGAAATTTCGATTCTGCATATCTCGACCAATTGGCTCCGGATTGAGATGGGGTTTGCAGACTGGTGATCAGCGATGAGGACACTTTCTCCCTAGCACAAAAAATCGCAATCGAAAATTTCGAAATTTTGGCCGAAAAAATCCAAAGGGGTAGACCCCCCAAAAACGCTATATTTTGCATTCTCTAAGAAAATCACCTGACTCTATGAGCCTTTTTGGATATGGAGGTTTTTGAACCGGTCGGAACTAGCAAAAAAAAAACTGAGTGTATCACTTATAGTCATTTCCTTGTCACCAGAGAGTTTCAAAGTAAACTCGAAAATGAAAAGTGCAGAAAATTCATCATCGTTTCTCTCGAAAACTAGGGTAGATATTTTCGGGTTTTATATAAAACGTAGGTTTTCGAAGTCGCTTGATTGGATAAGAAGAAAAAAGTCGCAGTTTTCCGGATTTTAAAAATTTTCACCTGCAAAATGAGAATTTTTGAAATTTTGGAAATTTCGATTCTGCATATCTCGACCAATTGGCTCCGGATTGAGATGGGGTTTGCAGACTGGTGATCAGCGATGAGGACACTTTCTCCCCAGCACAAAAAATCGCAATCGAAAATTTCGAAATTTTGGCCGAAAAAATCCAAAGGGGTAGACCCCCCCAAAAACGCTATATTTTGCATTCTCTAAGGAAATCACCTGACTCTATGAGCCTTTTTGGATATGGAGGTTTTTGAACCGGTCGGGAACTAGCAAAAAAAACTGAGTGTATCACTTATAGTCATTTCCTTGTCACCAGAGAGTTTCAAAGTAAACTCGAAAATGAAAAGTGCAGAAAATTCATCATCGTTTCTCTCGAAAACTAGGGTAGATATTTTCGGGTTTTATATAAAAACGTAGGTTTTCGAAGTCGCTTGATTGGATAAGAAGAAAAAAGTCGCAGTTTTCCGGATTTTGAAAATTTTCACCTGCAAAATGAGAATTTTTGAAATTTTGGAAATTTCGATTCTGCATATCTCGACCAATTGGCTCCGGATTGAGATGGGGTTTGCAGACTGGTGATCAGCGATGAGGACACTTTCTCCCTAGCACAAAAAATCGCAATCGAAAATTTCGAAATTTTGGCCGAAAAAATCCAAAGGGGTAGACCCCCCCAAAAACGCTATATTTTGCATTCTCTAAGAAAATCACCTGACTCTATGAGCCTTTTTGGATATGGAGGTTTTTAAACCGGTCGGGAACTAGCAAAAAAAAAACTGAGTGTATCACTTATAGTCATTTCCTTGTCACCAGAGAGTTTCAAAGTAAACTCGAAAATGAAAAGTGCAGAAAATTCATCATCGTTTCTCTCGAAAACTAGGGTAGATATTTTCGGGTTTTATATAAAAACGTAGGTTTTCGAAGTCGCTTGATTGGATAAGAAGAAAAAAGTCGCAGTTTTCCGGATTTTAAAAATTTTCACCTGCAAAATGAGAATTTTTGAAATTTTGGAAATTTCGATTCTGCATATCTCGACCAATTGGCTCCGGATTGAGATGGGGTTTGCAGACTGGTGATCAGCGATGAGGACACTTTCTCCCTAGCACAAAAAATCGCAATCGAAAATTTCGAAATTTTGGCCGAAAAAATCCAAAGGGGTAGACCCCCCCAAAAACGCTATATTTTGCATTCTCTACGAAAATCACCTGACTCTATGAGCCTTTTTGGATATGGAGGTTTTTGAACCGGTCGGGAACTAGCAGAAAAAAAACTGAGTGTATCACTTATAGTCACTTCCTTGTCACCAGAGAGTTTCAAAGTAAACTCGAAAATGAAAAGTGCAGAAAATTCATCATCGTTTCTCTCGAAAACTAGGGTAGATATTTTCGGGTTTTATATAAAAACGTAGGTTTCCGAAGTCGCTTGATTGGCTAAGAAGAAAAAAACCGCAGTTTTCCGGATTTTAAAAATTTTCACCTGCAAAATGAGAATTTTTGAAATTTTGGAAATTTCGATTCTGCATATCTCGACCAATTGGCTCCGGATTGAGATGGGGTTTGCAGACTGGTAATCAGCGATGAGGACACTTTCTCCCTAGCACAAAAAATGCAATCGAAAATTTCGAAATTTAGCCGAAAAAATCCAAAGGGGTAGACCCCCCCAAAAACGCTATATTTTGCATTCTCTAAGGAAATCACCTGACTCTATGAGCCTTTTTTGATATGGAGGTTTTTAAACGGTTGAGAACCAGCAGGAAAAACACTGAGTGTATCACTTATAGTCATTTCCTTGTCACCAGAGAGTTTCAAAGTAAACTCGAAAATGAAAAATGCAAAAAATTCATCATCGTTTCTCTCGAAAATAGGGTAGATATTCTCGAGTTTTTTATGAAAATGTAGGTTTTCGAAGTCACTTGATTAGATAAGAAGAAAAAAGTCGCAGTTTTTCGGATTTTAAAAATTTTCACCTGCAAAATGAGAATTTTTGAAATTTCGGAAATTTCGATTCTGCATATCTCGACTAATTGGCTCCGGATTGAGATGGGGTTTGCAGACTGGTGATCAGCGATGAGGACACTTTCTCCCTAGCACAAAAAATCGCAATCGAAAATTTCGAAATTTTGGCCGAAAAAATCCAAAGGGGTAGACCCCCCAAAAACGCTATATTTTGCATTCTCTAAGGAAATCACCTGACTCTATGAGCCTTTTTTGATATGGAGGTTTTTAAACCGGTTGAGAACTAGCAGAAAAACACTGAGTGTATCACTTATAGTCATTTCCTTGTCACCAGAGCGTTTCAAAGTAAACTCGAAAATGAAAAATGCAAAAAATTCATCATCGTTTCTCTCGAAAATTAGGGTAGATATTATCGAGTTTTATATGAAAATGTAGGTTTTCGAAGTCGCTTGATTGGATAAGAAGAAAAAAACCGCAGTTTTCCGGATTTTAAAAATTTTCACCTGCAAAATGAGAATTTTTGAAATTTTGGAAATTTCGATTCTGCATATCTCGACCAATTGGCTCCGGATTGAGATGGGGTTTGCAGACTGGTGATCAGCGATGAGGACACTTTCTCCCTAGCACAAAAAATCGCAATCGAAAATTTCGAAATTTTGGCCGAAAAAATCCAAAGGGGTAGACCCCCCCAAAAACGCTATATTTTGCATTCTCTAAGGAAATCACCTGACTCTATGAGCCTTTTTTGATATGGAGGTTTTTAAACCAGTTGGAACTAGCAGGAAAACACTGAGTGTATCACTTATAGTCATTTCCTTGTCACCAGAGAGTTTCAAAGTAAACTCGAAAATGAAAAATGCAAAAAATTCATCATCGTTTCTCTCGAAATCTAGGGTAGATATTATCGAGTTTTATATGAAAATGTAGGTTTTCGAAGTCGCTTGATTGGCTAAGAAGAAAAAAACCGCAGTTTTCCGGATTATAAAAATTTTCACCTGCAAAATGAGAATTTTTGAAATTTTGGAAATTTCGATTCTGCATATCTCGACCAATTGGCTCCGGATTGAGATGGGGTTTGCAGACTGGTGATCAGCGATGAGGACACTTTCTCCCTAGCACAAAAAATCGCAATCGAAAATTTCGAAATTTTGGCCGAAAAAATCCAAAGGGGTAGACCCCCCCAAAAACGCTATATTTTGCATTCTCTAAGGAAATCACCTGACTCTATGAGCCTTTTTTGATATGGAGGTTTTTAAACCGGTTGAGAACTAGCAGAAAAAACACTGAGTGTATCACTTATAGTCATTTCCTTGTCACCAGAGAGTTTCAAAGTAAACTCGAAAATGAAAAATGCAAAAAATTCATCATCGTTTCTCTCGAAAATTAGGGTAGATATTCTCGAGTTTTTTATGAAAATGTAGGTTTTCGAAGTCACTTGATTAGATAAGAAGAAAAAAGTCGCAGTTTTTCGGATTTTAAAAATTTTCACCTGCAAAATGAGAATTTTTGAAATTTCGGAAATTTCGATTCTGCATATCTCGACTAATTGGCTCCGGATTGAGAAGGGGTTTGCAGACTGGTGATCAGCGATGAGGACACTTTCTCCCTAGCACAAAAAATCGCAATCGAAAATTTCGAAATTTTGGCCGAAAAAATCCAAAGGGGTAGACCCCCCCAAAAACGCTATATTTTGCATTCTCTAAGGAAATCACCTGACTCTATGAGCCTTTTCTGATATGGAGGTTTTTAAACCGGTTGAGAACTAGCAGGAAAAACACTGAGTGTATCACTTATAGTCATTTCCTTGTCACCAGAGCGTTTCAAAGTAAACTCGAAAATGAAAAATGCAAAAAATTCATCATCGTTTCTCTCGAAAATTAGGATAGATATTATCGAGTTTTATATGAAAATGTAGGTTTTCGAAGTCGCTTGATTGGCTAAGAAGAAAAAAACCGCAGTTTTCCGGATTATAAAAATTTTCACCTGCAAAATGAGAATTTTTGAAATTTTGGAAATTTCGATTCTGCATATCTCGACCAATTGGCTCCGGATTGAGATGGGGTTTGCAGACTGGTGATCAGCGATGAGGACACTTTCTCCCTAGCACAAAAAATCGCAATCGAAAATTTCGAAATTTTGGCCGAAAAAATCCAAAGGGTAGACCCCCCCAAAAACGCTATATTTTGCATTCTCTAAGGAAATCACCTGACTCTATGAGCCTTTTTTCATATGGAGGTTTTTAAACCAGTTGGAAACTAGCAGGAAAAACACTGAGTGTATCACTTATAGTCATTTCCTTGTCACCAGAGAGTTTCAAAGTAAACTCGAAAATGAAAAATGCAAAAAATTCATCATCGTTTCTCTCGAAATCTAGGGTAGATATTATCGAGTTTTATATGAAAATGTAGGTTTTCGAAGTCGCTTGATTGGCTAAGAAGAAAAAAACCGCAGTTTTCCGGATTATAAAAATTTTCACCTGCAAAATGAGAATTTTTGAAATTTTGGAAATTCCGATTCTGCATATCTCGACCAATTGGCTCCGGATTGAGATGGGGTTTTCAGACTAATGATCAGCGATGAGGACACTTTCTCCCTAGCACAAAAAATCGCAATCGAAAATTTCGAAATTTTGGCCGAAAAAATCCAAAGGGGTAGACCCCCCCAAAAACGCTATATTTTGCATTCTCTAAGGAAATCACCTGACTCTATGAGCCTTTTTGATATGGAGGTTTTTAAACCGGTTGAGAACTAGCAGGAAAAACACTGAGTGTATCACTTATAGTCATTTCCTTGTCACCAGAGAGTTTCAAAGTAAACTCGAAAATGAAAAATGCAAAAAATTCATCATCGTTTCTCTCGAAAATTAGGGTAGATATTCTCGAGTTTTTTATGAAAATGTAGGTTTTCGAAGTCGCTTGATTAGATAAGAAGAAAAAAGTCGCAGTTTTTCGGATTTTAAAAATTTTCACCTGCAAAATGAGAATTTTTGAAATTTCGGAAATTTCGATTCTGCATATCTCGACTAATTGGCTCCGGATTGAGATTGGGTTTGCAGACTGGTGATCAGCGATGAGGACACTTTCTCCCTAGCACAAAAAATCGCAATCGAAAATTTCGAAATTTTGGCCGAAAAAATCCAAAGGGGTAGACCCCCCCAAAAACGCTATATTTTGCATTCTCTAAGGAAATCACCTGACTCTATGAGCCTTTTTTGATATGGAGGTTTTTTAAACCGGTTGAGAACTAGCAGAAAAAAGACTGAGTGTATCACTTATAGTCATTTCCTTGTCACCAGAGCGTTTCAAAGTAAACTCGAAAATGAAAAATGCAAAAAATTCATCATCGTTTCTCTCGAAAATTAGGGTAGATATTATCGAGTTTCATATGAAAATGTAGGTTTTCGAAGTCGCTTGATTGGCTAAGAAGAAAAAAACCGCAGTTTTCCGGATTATAAAAATTTTCACCTGCAAAATGAGAATTTTTGAAATTTCGGAAATTTCGATTCTGCATATCTCGACTAATTGGCTCCGGATTGAGATTGGGTTTGCAGATGGTGATCAGCGATGAGGACACTTTCTCCCTAGCACAAAAAATCGCAATCGAAAATTTCGAAATTTTGGCCGAAAAAATCCAAAGGGGTAGACCCCCCCAAAAACGCTATATTTTGCATTCTCTAAGGAAATCACCTGACTCTATGAGCCTTTTTTGATATGGAGGTTTTTAAACCAGTTGGGAACTAGCAGAAAAAAGACTGAGTGTATCACTTATAGTCATTTCCTTGTCACCAGAGCGTTTCAAAGTAAACTCGAAAATGAAAAATGCAAAAAATTCATCATCGTTTCTCTCGAAAATTAGGGTAGATATTATCGAGTTTTATATGAAAATGTAGGTTTTCGAAGTCGCTTGATTGGCTAAGAAGAAAAAACCGCAGTTTTCCGGATTATAAAAATTTTCACCTGCAAAATGAGAATTTTTGAAATTTTGGAAATTTCGATTCTGCATATCTCGACCAATTGGCTCCGGATTGAGATGGGGTTTGCAGACTGGTGATCAGCGATGAGGACACTTTCTCCCTAGCACAAAAAATCGCAATCGAAAATTTCGAAATTTTGGCCGAAAAAATCCAAAGGGGTAGACCCCCCCAAAAACGCTATATTTTGCATTCTCTAAGGAAATCACCTGACTCTATGAGCCTTTTTTCATATGGAGGTTTTCAAACCAGTTGGAAACTAGCAGGAAAAACACTGAGTGTATCACTTATAGTCATTTCCTTGTCACCAGAGAGTTTCAAAGTAAACTCGAAAATGAAAAATGCAAAAAATTCATCATCGTTTCTCTCGAAATCTAGGGTAGATATTATCGAGTTTTATATGAAAATGTAGGTTTTCGAAGTCGCTTGATTGGCTAAGAAGAAAAAAACCGCAGTTTTCCGGATTATAAAAATTTTCACCTGCAAAATGAGAATTTTTGAAATTTTGGAAATTCCGATTCTGCATATCTCGACCAATTGGCTCCGGATTGAGATGGGGTTTTCAGACTAATGATCAGCGATGAGGACACTTTCTCCCTAGCACAAAAAATCGCAATCGAAAATTTCGAAATTTTGGCCGAAAAAATCCAAAGGGGTAGACCCCCCCAAAAACGCTATATTTTGCATTCTCTAAGGAAATCACCTGACTCTATGAGCCTTTTTTGATATGGAGGTTTTTAAACCGGTTGAGAACTAGCAGGAAAAATACTGAGTGTATCACTTATAGTCATTTCCTTGTCACCAGAGAGTTTCAAAGT